>JANIIA010000008.1:12433227-12452216 GCA_027478495.1 Erythroxylum alaternifolium | reverse complement strand
TGAGGGTTGGTTAATGTTGGGATGTTTTGTTATGTCTTATCATTGAAATTCCCATGTTAATGTAGTTTCTTTTAATGCTAAAAAAGGAAAAAGAAAGAAAGAAAAGAGAAACGCACAAGAAAAGAAAAGAAAAGAAAATGAAAAAGAAAGAAAGAAAGAAAATGAAAAAAATGAAAAATTTTGTTTAAATAAATTTATCAAGGAGGAAGTGCATATGAGTTTGCCAAAGTTGTTAATAATTAATGCATCTTCCTAGAATTGTAATGAATGTGTTATTTGAGTATGTTGAATGTGAGGTAGATGTTGGCTTGGAAGTTTCACTCTTGTAATTTCAATGTATTGTTGGCATAAATTGTATGAGTGATACCTTCAGATTGGTATATGCTTCATGTGGTTTGTGTGTGAGAACTGAATGGGGTTGTAAAATATAAATGTTGCATTCGTCATAACTAACGGTACTCAGTTTTTTATGAGTGTTGCTTTGTTTCACTATCTTCGATGGCTTTCATACTACTTGACCCAAATATATCTCACCTTACCTTTGCCCACACTATAAAATTGAAAAGTCCTTTGATCCATCATTTTACATATGAACATTAGTGGTGAAGAAATGAAATGATATGCAAAGTTTTAGAATGACATGATCATGAATGGTGTTTAGTGTACTTATGGATATATTTTAGTTAGACACATTTTCTGAGTCTACCATTAGATTGCTCAGTTCTTAAGGGATTGAATGTTGATTGATCATAAGTAAAAGCTTGAAATGTTGAGTTCTTACTGTGATTTTTGAAAGTCATTCATCTTTGTTTATGATTATGTATTATTGGACCATATGAGAAATGAGTCAAGTTATTTTATTTTGACTAGCCTTACGACGCGCCTGTCAGTTAACCCGTTAAATTTTCCATCCACTTAAGGTCCGTTTTGAATGTTTTTAAAACTTTAAGGTTTAATTTAAATACTTCAAAACGTTAGGGCCTTTTCTGTGTTCTATTGTAAACATTAAGGTTCAAATTGTACTTTTAACTGCTACAATTTCAATCAAACCTTTTATATCCAAACCTTCTTATTTTAGTCTTTAAATATTAAAATTTTTCCTAATCATGGACTTTTTACCAACGAGTTAATGAAAAAATGCAAATGCAACATTGTACAATATGATATTTATATGATAATTACATAAATGAAATGTCAATATGCATGGACATGCCACATCACCATGATGATAATGTGTCATTCAGCTAATTGCCCCCTCTATATTTTCAGCCAATATAATAATGCATATAGAGTTGTAAATCCACATTGTGAAGTGTATTAAATTTCGTGTATTTGAAGGATTTAACTATAAAGTTATTAATAGCAAAATGACTAAATTGAGAAAACGTTAATGAAAAAAGGACTTAATTGAAAAATTATCAACTTCATTAAACATATCTTAAATATCAACACTGGGTTAAAAATGTACATGCTAGATCTATTATTCATGTAAAAGGATGGAGTAAACTACATTTACAAACGGAGCCATGAGCTGCTCCCTTCCTTTAAGAAATGTTACGAAATAAATAAAAAAACTTTTAAAATTTTAAAACTAAATAATGAAGTCAAAAATGCAAGAAGGAAAACTAAAAAAGAGAATAACAAGAATTACAACCATAAAAAATAAACAAAATCATGATTAATAAATTTTTATATGGTTGATTAATAATTATTATTATTTTAGGCATAAATTCAATACCTAATAGTTATGCCTTTAGGGGGGAATCAACTAGATGACATCTCACTATATAACGTACTACTTAAGAAAAAGGTTAAAAATTACAAAGATTTTATTTGCTTTTGAAATATACAAAGTAAGGTTAATTAGTATTAGTAATACATATATGAAATATAATTTTTGGCCCCCGAAATTTTTTTCATTAAATTAAGCATAATAGTTTATGGAATAAATGCATACGAATGAATTGAGGGCATTTTTAGCATGTAACTTAAGTACCAAAAGAGCCTAAGCTTATAAGGAAGGGTAAAGTGGACTTTTGGGACTCATTAAGGGTACACTGGGAAAGAAAAAAATTGTGGTCTTGTTATCTTAGAATAGTGACAAACGTGAATGGGAGAGAAAAGAAGACAAAAATGTGAAGAAGAGAGGTTTTGAAGAAGAGTGAAAAGAATAGAGCATTAAACTAGGTCATGATTTCTCTTAGTCTTAAAGAGAGAATCTGAGCTTATTGAAGAAGGAAAAAAGAAAGAGGAAGAAAAGAGTTTTCTTTAAAGCCAAGAATCTCATAAATTGGGGAGGATTCATGGTAAGTCATTTATTTTATCTTTTTGGGTTTTGGAAGGTTTTGGTTCAAAGAGCTTAAGAAATATATGGGTTAAGTATTCTAGAGTTCATTTTAGTGAAAGTGCATTATGAGTTAGTCAAATCCAAATTTTTGTTGAATGAGAGTTGTGTCTTTATGAAGGAAATCAAGGAGGGGTTCAAGAGAGGCAAAAGAATCAAGAGGAAAGACATCCGTAAGTTTAATACCTAAGCAAGCAAGGATTTTTACGGTGGGTTACAGTTTTATGATGAAGCAATAAGCCATAAACGTTTTCTTTTAATGTGCATTTGTTTGTTCTCTGTTTGGAGTAGCAAACAGGTGTATATATTGCTGTATGTTTTTTTAAAAAAATGTTTTCTTCAAAAGTTGCAAATTTATGAAATCATGTTTTCGGATATGGAAAGCAAGTTTCTAAGAATTGCCATTTTGGGCAGTAAGTTTTCAAGATCATGAAATATATGTGTTATGTAGGTTTATGGTGGTTACCTAAGTTAAGTCAAGTGCACTTGTCTAAAGGTTTGTCCTACCTGCCCGCTAATGGCATGGAGCTCCTTTATGGATTCTCATAAGTTCACAACTACGCAAGACCATAAATTGGAATTGCGATAGTACGTTCTGTTCACGGCTACATAGGACCCTTAAGAGAAATGTGTAGTACGTTCTGTTTTGGATCCACCCGAACCATTCTGATGTGCCTATGATTTGTTTGACAAGATGAATGCATGCATGATTTGTAACTGAACAAGATTTGTTTGTGCAAAAATGTTTTCTGCTTATTTCTATATTGTAAACTTGTTACCCACGAGCTTTAATACAAGGCAGCACCTCAGCCTGCATGTTTTGTTTTGTAATCTTAAGATTGATTTTTGAGAACTTAAGGATTTAGCCACCTTTCGAGTTTTATTAGTTTAAATGTACTGATGTATTATGACTTGTAAGGTTATTAAAGCCTTGTAAAACAAATATTTATTTGGGGATGAATGAAATATATGTATGATTCTGTGCATGATTATGATCTTTGTTAAGTTTCACGTTGTATGTAATGATCAAATAATTTTGAGGTTTAAGAAGCGATTGACGTTTATGTTTGGGTGATTCTGACCTGAGATTTGAATGAATGAGAGCGGTTGAGAAGGTTGATTTTTGCATTAAATAAGGTAGATGCAAAGGAAAAATATCGAGGAAGAATATAGTCTGTGATGACATCACAATACAGAGGCAAGGGAAATTTAGAAGTAGAAGTATTGTCTATGCTGACGTCACAACACAGAGGCAAGGGAAATTTAGAATGTCAGAACACAGAGGCAAGGAGGAATAAAGTGTAGAAGTACCCTCTGTGCTAACGTCAGAATACAAAGGGAAGGATGAATAAAGAGTAGAAGGATCGTCTGTGCTGATGTCAGAATACAGAGGAAGGGATAAATAAAGAGTTGAAGTATCATCTGTGCTGACGTCTGAACACATAGGAAAGGATGAATAAAGAGTAGAAGTATCGTCTGTGATGACGTCAGAACACAGAGGACACGTCATCACACAGAGGATAGACCACAGACGATAAGTGATCAACATAAAAGATAAAAGTCAACTACAGAGGATAGAACACAGAGGATAGACCACAGACAATAAGTGGTCAATATAGAAGATAAAAGTCAACTACATAAGATAGAATACAGAGGATAAATCATAGGCCAAGGATTGTAAGAAGGAGTTAAGAAGTTATATTAGTTAAAGAATATCGTCTATGTTACTGTACACAGATTCATCTGTGTTACTGTTTACGGACTTCTTCTGTGTTACTGTTCACAGGCTTCTTCTGTGTTACTGTTCACAGACTTCTTCTGTGTTACTGTTCACGACTTCTTCTGTGTTACTATTCATAGTTTATCTTCTGCCCTATTTTCGACCCTTCATAAGATACAATTGGTCTTTGAGGTCTTCATGAAAGTTGTAGGTCTTGAAGTCCTCTTTCAAACTATCTAAAGAAACCTTAAGTTAGATGTCTATATAAAAAGTTATGCCAATAGCCCCGAAGCAGGTATATGTGTAAAGTGTGGACTCACCAACGCTATTCCTTGAGGTATTCAGGTTGAAATGGATAAATGGACTAGTCGACTATCATCGTATTCGTCGACTATTCTAAGGGTTGAGCTGAGCTTAAAAAAAGGGAGTTTTGAGAAGATGACCCGATAATGATTAAGGTGTTCTCTATGGGAGATAAGCTCAACTATTACGATTTTCTGCAAGAGTTGGACTTCAAAAACGGGGTTTAACAGCTGTGGCATCGGAGCAACCATAAAAGTTAGACTCCAAAATCGGGGTCTGACATTTAAACTCTCAAAACTCTACTCATTTGATTCATCCTCATTTACTTAATCTTATCATACATGTACTCCAAACTTTTCCTACATTCTTTACCTTTCCATACTATATTCAAGACATCTCATTCATAATACATCAATAAACCATCTCCATAGTTCATTATTTAGACTTAATGGCCTCTTCATTTTTACCTTAATTTACAATTCAAAACATTCACAAAACAAGTCATACGAGATTATTAATCATAACCACAAAACAGGACTTCAAACATGTCCATTCATTCATCAATGCCTTAACACACTTTCAACTCCATTATCACCTTCACTTTACCTCTAGACTATCATCCTAGTTCTCCTCATTTCAAGAACATAACTCAACATTTTGGTTAATATAACTTTCACTTTCATTATACCATTAATTCATAACTCATAACATCTACATAACAATTCATCACTCATGGTTTTCTTACTCTCAAAACAGAACACAAACGCATGTATTCATCTATCAATTTACTGCACTCGTCCAAACACCATTATAATGATCATTCTACCTCAAAAACATCTCTATAACAATTTATGAATTATTACTAATCATAACACAAAAACAAGCCATGAATATATTCATTTATTCATCCACAATTTAGCATAAAAATCAACTCCGTTTATGCTTTCAATCTATCCCTAATGATCATCATAAATGCTTTTATTTAAGCAACCTATGAATATCCCCATTTCTTTTTCCACGTTCAACATATATATAATACCTTTTTCATAAGCATTCAATCTCAAAATAATCACCATATTTATCTCATTTACAACAACTTATGAAGATTAATGTATAACTTACTTGATTAAGCTCCAAGATTCTTCAAAAATCACATAAACCCTAACTCCTTATGTCACACAATCATCATCATGGAGAGTGGAGTAAGCTAGGTTTTTCTTTGTAACAAGATGAAGAGGTAACAAGAATCTTAAAGAAACAAAGTAAAGGAGTTGGGTAAAAATCAACGTGATAAGGGTTGGTGAGAGGATTGTAGATAGAGAATAAAAATGAAGAAGATAGCATATGGTAAAAGTGAAAGACAATGGAAAGATGGTCTTTCAATTGTAAGTTTCGTATGGGTTTAAAAAGCAAGATTAAAAAGCTTGGTAAGTGTTGTGACAAGTGTCATGACACTTACCACTTAATTAACAATGCTAATGTCTTCTAATTTTTTTTGTAACCAATACCATTTAATCTCTAGTCCATTTATCTCCAATTTCTAATCCAATTATCTCCCAATTTTAGTGTCAATTCTCAATAAATCCTAATGGCACTTATCAATAATTTTTACTGCCATTTGACACATATTTCTACTACCATTAATCAATTGTCTTGCTACTTGACGTTTTTCCTAGTCCAAAAATACCCTAATTCTCAGAAATTTCTTAAAATTTACCAAAAATTATAAATCAATAATTATACTCAATAATTCAAAAATCAAGAATTAAAACTCACTATTCACAACATATTCACATTATAATAATTTAAAAATCATTTATATCTTAGAATATGTCATATGAGTGCATGGACAGTCATTGTAATGTGTGCAAACATCAATAATCATGTGTGAGTATGCTTATGCTAGTGATATGCATGTAATTGTAATGCATTTTCTATTTTCTCAATGATCTTTCTCATATATAGAAATCTAAGGTTCTAACCCTTATTATGGAAAAACAAGATACTACACAATGACTACTGAATGAGATATCCATGATTAGAATAGGTCATAAGTAGTATCAAAACATAGCAATACCTATACAAGATAACTTTGGAGACTTCAAGTTAGATGATCACTTATACAATCATCACAATGAGAATTTCAATAAACATACAAGTAATGCTCTAAATGGATTTCTCATATCGGGTCAGTTCAAATAACTTGTTCTTTAACAAGCAACCACATGTTTGTTTAAGTATCTCCATACTTTAGTCTATGAGATCAACTACCTTCTTCATAAGAAAAAACAAAACATGTGCTACTAATGTCCAATCTTAATAGAATAATAACTAGGAAAAATTTAGAGATAATACATAAATGCAATATGAATCTCATAATTATAATCTCATCATAATTTCATTTACAATGTATAAACATCTCTTGGAATTTATCATATACATCTAAACATGTATAAGCTAAAGAATGTCGTTAACTAATTGTCACTAAATTACAAACAAATCGATTGTTTGTAGGGCATAAACCAACGATCTCCCATTTTTACTAAGCCAATCATTTAAGTATCTTATATTATATTACCATATGACGATCATGCTATTGCTAGGATAGTGGTTTAATGAGAGATTTTATATAAAATTATCTATAGTAAGCACTTTTTTAAATTTTAAAACTTTCATCTTATTATCATCATAATTAAGAAAAATTGTCTAAACACATCTTTGGATCTTTAATGATGCCTTAGCTCCTTTTACATGCCTAATGACTCTAATGTTTTGCAGTACGATATTGTCTTGAACAATACAAGGAACTATATCAAGTTCATTAAAGAACTTATTGATCCAATTAATCATTTTCACTAAATGAAAAACATATTATGACTTAATTAGCAACCATTGCTACATTGAAACATTTCTAATCTTGAATGATATTGGTCTAAGTAAATAGATCTTAACTAGGATTAACTTCTAAAGTTAATATCCTTATAATCATGAACTTAAATATCAAATTATATATAATAATGAATATCTATAATACTTCACACTTATCAGATATCTCAAATATTAAAAATCTTTAGTACATTACCTCTGTAGTTGGACTTAGGATAGGTAAACAACTTCCAATCTATCTAGATAGATCTAATTCCTAGAATTAAGCTATTAACTTTTTCATATCCAACAAGAGTTGTTCTTCCGCAAGTATATTTTCAACAATTGAAACTTAAAATTATTGTTATCTATGAGCAATATGTCTTTACATACTCACAATAAAGAGGACAACTATACTCCCAGTAACCTTATTGTAAACATGATAAATTCATAATCTTCTCCAAAACAAACTCTTTGAATTTATCATTAAAGTGAATATTTCAACATCTTGTAACCTGTTAACTATAAATCAAATGTATGAACAAAGGCACCAGTTCCAATTAGATGTATTGCCATTAGATTTGAACTTTTCAAATTTCATTTTACTTCCACAACTTGTCTTGAGAACCATTCTTCTATAAAAAATACATTGAAACAAAAAATTTGTTTCATAGGTATATAAGATTATATCCAACATTTTAGATGTCTCATAAACTTTTATTATCCAATTTAGTACTAAACTTAATGGATAATCTATGCTTCAACTAAGCATTAGATCCTTAAATCATTAACTTTGACTTTTTCAAAGACTTAGCATTTCATATCTAATGTGAAATCTTGCTAATTGATTCAACTAGAACTATTGAAGATAAGTCATAGGACTACGTATAAATATAGGGAACATAATATTACATCATACAATATCTCATATTGTATTTTCTTCCTTACACAAATCCATATTCTTATGTAATTTTATTGTGAAGGTATTCACTAGAGGATCTCATTCCCTTTATATAATCAAAAACTTAAAACTCACCTTAAATATCTCATCAAAGTGTGAAACAATTTAAACTTTTCAAAATTTTAAATTAACATTTCATTTAATACATATGACTATGTCACATAAAGTCATTAGTCATATAATGAAACATAAGTATCATCCTTTTATGAATAGTTATTCCATCCAATACATCACATGTATAAATTTAACAATTCAATACTATCATCATCCTTTCACAAAAGGTTGATTTGCTTATTCTTCAACTTGATAAGTTCCATAAGTTTCATATGATTCAACATCAAAAGGATACACATATCCTTATATGTAACATTGTGAATCTCGTTATGTTGATTTAACTAACAGGGCGTAAAATGATAGTCTCGATTATCCAACATTTATTCTTGCCATTTATGTTAAGCATAAGTCTCCTTTGTTCTAACACATATAAATTATTTGTATGTAATTGAATCAACTACTTTTACTTAACAATCTAATTATAATAATGTTGAATCTAAATTCAGTATCAAATACTCACAAGCATGAGCTAAAAATATGTATGATCTCTATCATATTTCTTATAAGCAAGAAAAATTATACAATCATTTCTTGTAATGATAACTATTATCATCCTACAACAAATGCCTTTAAGGAAAAACAAAACGTGTGCTACTAATGTCCAGTTTTAATAGAATAATAAATAGGAACAATTTAGGAATAATATATAAATGTAATATAAATCTTATAATTATAATCTCATCATAATTTCACTTTCAATGTATAAATATATCATGAAATTTATCATATACATCCAAATATAAATAAGTAAAGAATGCCTTTAACTAATTATCACTAAACTATAAATAAATCGATTGGCTGTAGGGCATAAATCAACGATCTCCCATTTGCACTAAGATAATTGTTTAAGTATGTTATACCGTATTATCATATGACGATCATGCTACTGCTGGGATAGTGGCTTAATGAGAGAATTCTATAAAATTCTCTATAGTGAGAACTTGTTTAAATTTTACAACTTTCATCTTATTTATCATCATAATTAAGAAAAATTGCCTAAATACATCTTAGATCTTTAATGAGTCCTTAGCTCCTTTTACATACCTAATGACTCTAATGTTTTGCAGTACATTGTCTTGAACAATGCAAGGAACTATATTAAGTTCATTAAAGAACTTATTGATCCAATTAATCATTTCCACTAAATGAAAATATGTTATGACTTAATTAGCAACCATTGCTACATTGAAACCTTTCTAATCTTGAAGGATTTTGTTCTAAGTAAATAGATCTTAATTAGGATTAACTTCTAAAGTTAATATCCTTATAACCTTTAACTAAAATATCAAATTATATATAATAATGAATATCTTTAATACTTCACAAGTATCAGATATCTCAAATATTAAAAATCGTTAGTACATTACCTATGTAGTTGGACTTAGGATAGGTAAACAACTTCCAATCTATATCTATAGATCTAATTCCTAGAATTAAGCTATTACGAATTAAGCTATTACCTTTTTCTTATCCAAAAAGAGTTGTTCTTAGGTAAGCATATTTTCAACAATTAAAATTAAAATTATTGTTCTTTGTAAGCAACATGTCTCTACATACTTCTAATAAAGAGGACAACTATACTCCCAGTAAGCTTATTGTAAGCATTATAAATTCTTAATCATCTCCAAAAGAAGCTCTTTTAATTCATCATTAAAGTGAATCTTTCAATGTCCCGTAACCTTTCAACTATAAATCAAATGTATCAATAAAGGAACTAGTTCCAAGTAGATGTATTATCATTAGATTTGAACTTTTTAAATTTCATTTTATTTCCTCAACTTATCTTGAGAACCATTCTCCTATAGAAATACATTGAAACAAACAATTTGTTTCACAGGTCTATAAGATTATATCCAACAATTTTGATGTCTCATAAAACTTTATTATCCAATTTAGTTCAAAACGTAATGGATTATCTATGCTTTAACTAAGCATCAGATCCTTAAATCATTAACTTTGAATCTTTCAAAGACACAACATTTCATATCTAATATGAAATCTTGCTAATTGATTCAACTAGAACTATTGAAGATAATTCATAGTACTAGGCATAACTATAGGAAAAATAATATTGCTTCATACAATATCTCATATTGTATTTTCTTCCTTACATAAATCCATACTCTTATGGAATTTTGTTGTAAAGGTATTCACCAGAAAATCTCATTCCCTATATATAATCAAAAATTTAAAACTCACCATAAATATCTCATCGAAGTCCTTCAGCGCTTTTAATGCTTAATTTCTTCCTAGATTTAAACAATTTGAACTTTTCAAAATTGTAAATCAAAATTTCATTTAATTCATATGAGTATGTCACATAAATTCATTAGTAATATAATGAAACATAAGTATCATCCTTTTATGAATTGTTATTCCATCCAATACATCACATGTATAAATTTAACAATTCAATACTATCATCATCATTTCACAAAAGGTTAATTTGGTTATTCTTCAACTTGACAAGTTTCATAAGTTTCTTATGATTCATAATCAAAAGGATACACATATCCTTGTATGTAACTTTGTGAATCTCGTTATGTTGATTTAACTAACAGGGCATAAAATAATAGTCTCGGTTATCCAACTTTTATTCTTGCCATTTATTTTAAGCATAATTCTCCTTTGATCTAACACATACAAACCATTTGTATGTAACTGAATCAACTACTTTTACTTAACAATCTAATTATAATAATGTTAAATCTAAATTCAGTATTATATACTAATAAGCATAAGTTAGAAATATATATGATCTCTATCATATTTCTTATATATAAGAAAAATCATGCAATCATTTCTTCTAATGATAACTATGACAATTCTATAGCAAATGCCTTTAATGTTTGTTTATGCTTTTAGTAGGCTAAATTAAATGAAACAATTCCAACAAGGCACTATACATTTCAGCTCTACTCTATGAAGCTCTTGCATCTTGCTATCATATTGTTGACATACATCTTACATGTTATCGTCAGCGTTTATGAGACATGAGTCAACTTAAAATGTCAATATATTTTGTCATCTTTATGATTTTGACATATCTCTAAAACATTATCACCGAGTCCTCAACAGGGATTATAGAAAAATAACATAATGAGCATACAATTCTCTATCTAACTTTGAGAACTCTTTTCAAACATAACCTATATCTAAGAAATTGGGTTCTCTTACTTATTATCAACTATACTAAGCAAGATAAAATTCCACTTAGAATAAAAACAAATATAATAAAACAAGTAATTAATTATATGTCATGACTATCAAATGAGATTAGGACTTTAATCATTTATTTGGTTACTCCCACTATTTTATTCAAAATAATAGCCCTAACTACTATTCGGAAAGATTACTCTAATATATACTTGGATCTGTTTCAAATATAGTTGACTTTGAGTTTGCTCAATAAACCAAATAAACTTAAATTAGGTAGATAATAACTTTATCTATCACATTTTATGTGACTCCTAGATCTATTAGCTGATAACTCTTGCCAAAACATATCTTATATGTTATTCCTAACCCCGCTTCTAAATTCATGTGATCATGAATTTGCTAATCCAAATAAAACAAATTTAGTTAAGAAGAATCCACTGTCATAAGACTAAACATATTTCAGTTAAAGTGACCTTGACTTTGCTCAACAAGCCTAACAATAAACATAACTCTGGTTTATTATTATATCAATGGAAGACAACAATTACATTCTCAATATGTACTCAATATTTTAACGAGGGATTTAATCTCATTCATCTCATGAAACATATAATTGCATGTAAAATATCACGCATATAAGATATACAAATTAACATGCATCCATCTTCATCATCAATACCCAGTTGAAGTCCGTTGAGGAGCGAGGTCTGGGGACATCCAATTATATATTAAACATATAAATAAAGTATACAACTTATGCACTCATAATCAAATTATATGCATAAAACATCAAGCTTTGTTTGATTCTAGTTACTGATCTTTATAACTTAAAATAATATTTCCAACTCTTTGGAAAAATTAAATTAGATAAAACTCATTGATTCCTTAATGAATTAAATTCCTATTCTAAATAGAAATTTAATTTGGTTTTAAACAATTTTCAAATCGAATTGGAATCTATTTCCAATTATATTAACTCCTTTGACAAAATTTAATTGAAAACAATTTTCAATAAATACTCTTCTTACTTATTATAATTTAGAAAACTCCTTTTCAAAGTTATACAAGTAACACATTCTAATCTAATTAGAAAACTATTTCTAATCTAATTAGAGATTATCATTTTTAATCTCGTTGGAAATTACTTCTCTTTAATTAGAAAACTATTTTTTAACATTAAAAGGAAACTAGTTTCAAAATTAAATAAAACACTTTGAAATTTAATTAAGAAAGTAATTTATATTATTTATTTAGAGATTAATTTCTTAATTAATAGAAAATCTTTCTTTAACAAATTTGAAAGCTATTTTCAACAATATTAAAGAAATCTCAATTTTCTTAATTAATAAATGAAAATACTTTTCAAATTTTAATTGAGAAATATATTTTCTAAAAAATCAAGGAGCTTATTATTTGTAAATAAAGAAGCAATTTCTAAATAAATATAATAACAATTTTATAAGCAAATAAATTATAAATTTAATTTATCTCAATCATACTAAAATAAAATTAAGAAAGACCTTTCTTAACTACTTAGTAAAACATTTTTCTTAATTTTAAGATATCTAGTTAATTGATTTCCATCTTCTGTTACTACCGTCAATCTTTGCACAAATCAGTGGTTCGGCACAAGCCTCGAATTTCCAAACCAATACGGCTTTGGACTTGGACAAAGAGGAAAACGTGGATTCTCGTTTGGATTTTGTCTATTTTAGTCTCTAAGGAAACTGATCAGGTTTGATTGCTTGTCAAATTTATTGATACAATAATCACACAACTCTTGATTTTAGGTGCCGATTGATGAAAATTTTGTCCATCTACGATTAACGATGGTATTAACTCCGTAGTCGATCAGTCATTTGATTGTATCCTGATACTGGAGCATGCCATCATGTTACACCGGATTTATCTTATTTTCAAACCTAGGATGATTGCAAGGATAAGGATAAGTTGGTTGTTGGAAATGGTACAAGATTAAATATTTTGCATTTCCATTAAGTCTCCACTTTTAAATAATATTTTACAGGTCTCGAATGTAACCAAACCATTATAATCTGTTCAACTATTTTGTCATGATAATAATTACGTTTTTTGAATTTCATTATGATCATTGACTTATGAAGGACAAGATTACCAAGGAAGTCATGGTACACGGAATGCGGTGTTCTTCATAACCAAGACAAATTGAATGTCATTGCATTTCTCACAGGATTGGGGGATTTGCATGGTCGTATTTTGGACACTCTAATTACCAAACTGTTCGTAGTTTAGTCAATTAATTTCAATTGCCTTGTTCGTCCTCTACTTTATTTGCTAACAAATGTCCAACTTGTTGTTAGGCAAGACGCATAGAATTCAGCTACCATTAACTTCTCATTAAAGTTCTAGTCCTCTTGAATTAATTCACTCTGCTGTCTGATGTCCAACACCAATTTGTTCTTCTTTTGGTCACAAATACTTTATTATTTTTATTGATAATTACTCTTTGTTTACTTAGCTTTTTCCCATGAAGTGAAAAAGTGAACTCCCTCGTATGTTTCGTCAATCTCTAACTCTTGTTAAAAAATAATTTAATTATTCAGTTAAACAATTTCGATCAGAGTGGGGAGGAGAATATCGATTCTTAGGACCTAACTATTGTCTACATAATCATGTGTCCACATATTCATGAACAAAATGGAACGACATATTGCTGATACAAGCTTTGCTTTACGTGGTCATCGTGGAGAACCATTTAAATATTGTCAGTTTGCATTCGAAATAGTAGTATTTCTTACAAATAGATTACCCTCTTCTTCACTGCTGTATAAAAACCATTTTCAAGCCGTTTTTAATAACAAGCCAAATTATCAATTTCTAAGATGGTTATGCTATTTATCCTGGTGCTATTTACCCTTTACTCCGACCATATTACACCAACAAAATTTCCTTTCATTCTAAGCAATGTATTTACCTAGGATATTCTGCTCATCATCTTGGGTATAAAGGCCTTAACAATCATCATCATTATAATTAACACCTAGTTAGAATCCCGCACTAACGCAAGATTTGGGAATGTTTGATAGTACGCAATCTTACCTCTGTTAACTTAAGGTTTATATTTAACGATTTTGATGATAACTATATAATGTTTCAAAATTCAAATTAGATTTATTTCCTTGTAAAATTAACGGTTTAATTCTCAAAAAAGAAACCTTATAGGAACCTTCTTATGAACTTATTCCAGTAATCATGGAGCTAATTTATGATCTTCATAATTAATTAGATCCTTTTGGATAAACCATTTCTAATAAGGTAAGTTCATAAGAAGGTTCCTAAGGAAAGAAAACATATTTCTTATGAACTTACCTTATTAGAAATGGTTTATCCAAAGAATCCAATTAATTATAAAGATCATATATTAGCTCCATGATTACTAGAATATTTTCGGCAAAGATGACATCGAAGTTATTCAAGGTTAACTCTATCGAGTTGACTAAAGATGCGAGTGAAGCAACGGCTAGTTGAAGAAATTAATTATTTAAGGAAGAGCAACAACATTTATGAAGTAGAACGAACATATTCAGAATGTAAAAACATTTTGAGCAGCATCTA
The DNA here is from genome assembly GCA_027478495.1 of Erythroxylum alaternifolium. NCBI lineage: Eukaryota > Viridiplantae > Streptophyta > Magnoliopsida > Malpighiales > Erythroxylaceae > Erythroxylum > Erythroxylum alaternifolium. Next base: position 12,437,156 of record JANIIA010000008.1, on the reverse strand, counting down.
TACTCTTGAAAATCATATCATTACTATTGTGCTTTAGAAGGTGAAATCACTCTATCAAGAGAGAAATCGTTATTTTGTTTTTCTGTGAGCTTTTTAGAGGCTTATTATACACTTCGAGTGTGAAAGGTCGAATCTTGAAAAATATGTACTTGTGAGTTTGGAGAGGTTCGTCAAATTTAATACTTGGTTTTTATAGTGAAACACTCAAGTTGGATACTTGGGGACTAAACGTAAGCTTGGGTTATAAGCTGAACCAGTAAAAATCGACAGCGTCTTTCTTCTCTCTCTCTTTAACTTTTAAATTTCCGTATTAGATTGTGTGTGTGTTGTTTTTAACAGGCTCTTTCATCTTTATAAAAGGACCATTCTATTTTCAACTTACAAGAGGCTCCTTTCAGTTTTAACAAGAGCCTACTCTTTTTAAATTGTTTTAATAAGATTTATCATTTAGTAGGCTCCTTTCGTTTGGGCAGGGTCTTATCCCACAAAAGGCTCTTGTTAACTAACTAGCTCTTATCGTTTAAAAAGGCTTTATCATCTGATAGGCTCCTACTATTTTAATCAGGATTTGTTTATGATATGAATTAAAAGAATTTGTGAAAAATTTTTGTGCACACAATTAACCCCCCACTTGGGTGTGTTTGCTTTTATCATTTAGTATTAGAGTGATGTTTCACATTTTTGTGTTTTACAGCATGTGATAGATCATGACAAACACATTGAGAAGTTTTGAAGGACAGTCCGTCTCAAAACCTCCTTACTTCAATGGAAACAACTACTTATACTAGAAAGAGAGAATGACCATATATTTCCAATATGTAGATATCAAAGTATGGAAAGCAATTAAAGTTGGTGCTACAATTCCCACTTCTGATAACGTAGAAGTATGGACTGATGATGATAGGAGAAATGCATAACTAAATGCTAAGCCAAAACATCACCTGATATGTGCATTGTCTCCAGAATAATATGAAAAAATATCCTGCTGCTCTACAACAAAAGAAATGTGGGACAAACTTCAAGTCACATTTAAAGGAACAAATGACATAAAAGAAGCATAGAATAAGTCTTTTAGTGCATTAATACGAAACTATTAGTATGAAACAGGGAGAATCCATAGACAAGTTCTTTAGACACTTCAACAACATCATCATGACCCTAAAGAACTTGGGAAAGATATACCCCAATGATGAGCTCGTAACAAAGATTCTGAAGTCATTACCAAAGGAATGGAGACCTAAGGTGACAGCTTTAGAAACGGTAAAGGATTTAGACACTATTTCATTCAACTGGCTATGAGGAAATTCGATGATCTATGAAACTGAGCTTAGACGGGATGAAGGATCTTCCTACAGAAAAGAAATGGCACTTAAAGTAACTGACGAATCAATCGGTGATGAAAGTCACACAGTTGCAAATAAATGGAGATGACGAGTTCAAATTTATGGTCAGAAAATATGCCTGCTTTTATAAAAAGAAGCTGATGAAGAAAAGAGAAGGAAACAAGAAAGTAAAAAACAACAGGTTCATATCAAAAGGCAGTAACAATAGTAGCAATACACAAAACAATTAAATCATATGCTATCATTGCAAGAAGCGTGGACATACAAAATCATAATGTCCTTTTCTTCAAAAGGACAAGTCAGAGAACAGAAAAGCTAGAAAGTAAGTGACGACTACAGCCTGGTCAGATGAGGATTCTGAAAACTTTAAAGAAGAAGAACTAGAAGAAGTCAGCAACGTTTGCATCATAACTGAATCAGGAGACGATGAGGTCTATTACTCTGACCCTGATATTAAAGTTGATGAATTGAAAAATGCATATAATGAATTGTATGATTAGTAAAAAAGGTTGACGATGAAGTATTTCAAAGAAGTTGAGAAGTCCAAAAGCAATGATACATTTCGGAGTAAGATTAAATCATTGGAAACTGCAAATGAAAATTTGGAGACCAAAAATACGTCTCTTGAGATTGACTATAAGCAAAAGGTTTCTGAAAAGGAAGCTTTGGAAGCAAGAGTTGCTAAGATGGAAAATAAGCTGCCAAAAAATAATTATGATAAGATAAAACAGTTAGAAGAAAAAGTCGTCGCCTTAGAACTTGAAAAGGAGAAAAATGCTTGAAAGATTTTATCTCTAGAGAAGGATCTAGAAAAATTCGTTTATCGAAGGAAGAACCTTGATGCATTGCTTGGTAACAGTAAATGCATTTTTGGTAAGGCCAGAATAAGATACAATGACAATAACAATATGAGGCCATACAAAAACTTCTTTATTAAATCCAGCAGTAGCTATAGTCAAAACAACAGGAACTTGCTAAGTGGCAAAAATCATAACAACTATCATTCATATGTTTTGTGCGATTACTGTGGTAAACATGGTCACATTAGTCATTCTTGTAATTTTCGTAAAAAGAAATTATCTCTGATGTATGTTTAGAGACCTAAAGGTCAAAATACTAACCCGAAAGGACTAAAAAAAATTTAGCTACCTAAAATGATATAATATTTTTTTACAGATATGCTTTAAAATAGAGACAAGAGAAAATCAATGGATAGTTGATAGCGGCTGTTCGAGACACACGATAGGTGAAATAACATTTCAACTATATTGAAAGGAAAGACGAAGGTAATGTTGTCTATGCAGATAAAAATATAGTAAAGGTCACCGGAGTTGGTAAAAATGGTAATTCTGACTCTACCTCCATTAATAACGTTTTCTTTGTTGATGGTTTGAAGCATAATCTGTTGAGTGTGAGTCAACTATTTGACAAAGGTTACAAAGTCATTTTCTATACATCTCATTGTGAAATTGTCAATATTCATAATGTTAATATTATGTTTGTTGGTCCTAGAAATAGGAATATATATTGTGCTTAACTAAAAGACATGTCCTTACAAAATGTTTAAGTATTTTGTCTCTCTAGAAAAAGGATTTGTTTATCTGGCACAGGAGATTCGGACATGCCAACATAAGCATTCTATCAAAATTGTCCAAAAATGAGCTAGTAAGAGGACTACTAACCTTAAAATTTGAAAGCAATCAGGTTTGTGCGGCTCATTTAAAAGGTAAACAAGTTAGAAGCAGCTTTCTTCCTAAAAATATGGTATCTACTACCCAACCACTTGAACTTGTGCACATGGACTTATTCTATCCCACTAGGATTCAAAGTTTTGGTGGTAAACAATACGCTTTTGTTCTTCTTATCAAATAAGGATGATGTTTTTGAAGTGTTTGAGAAGGTTTGAAAAAAATTCGAATAAAAAAGGTGTTGCATCACTTCAATTCGAAGCGATCAGGAAGGAGAATTTGATAATAGAAAATTTGAAGAATTCTGTGACAGTAATGGTATAACTCACAACTTCATTTGTCCAAGGATGCCTCAACAAAATGTAGTTATAGAGAGAAAGAACAGAAACAGAACTTTGGTTGATATAGCCAGGATCTTACTGTTTGAAAGTGGACTACCTGATGGATACTGGGCAAAAGCAGTATCCATGGCATGATATGTTCTTAACAGATGTTTTATAAGACTTATTCTGAAAAAGAACCCCTATGAGCTGTAGAAAGGAAGAAAACCAAATATTGGTTACTTTCAAGCTTTTGGCTGCAAGTGTTTCATTCTAAATAATGGAAAAGTCAACCTTGGAAAGTTCGATGTGAGATCAGATGAAGCCATTTTTCTGGGCTACAATATTGCCAGTAAAGGATTCAGAGTATATAATAAAAGACAAAGAAGATAAAAGAATCAATACATGTGGTATTTGGTAAAGCATTACCATCGAAAACAGCAACTGATTAAGATGGTGAATATCATCTTTTGATTCCTAAAAATACATTAGAGAATCATACTACACCAATAATACCCTCATAATTACAAAATCAAGAAGGCTCCTCTAAAGCTATATTAGAGTAGGTTCCTTCATTT
>JANIIA010000008.1:12414879-12433127 GCA_027478495.1 Erythroxylum alaternifolium | reverse complement strand
CATATATGAATGCATGAATATGTCAAAAATACTTTACATACTCCTAACCCACTCCAATTTACTAAAATGACCAAGATACCCTTTTCAATTGGTGAGGGGATGTTACAAAAGATGTAGTCTCTTGGATACCTATGTGGTGTACAATCTACTAAAGGGCAATAGAATGATTCTCCCAGTAATGATTCTGAAGTTTATGGTGGAAAAGGGAAGCCACAAGAACACTACTGAAAGTCTGCCTTATGAAATGGTGTTAACCAATATCTTCACACATTGTAGTGTTCCTTTTGATAATTTGACATGGTATGAGCCTGGCAAGTTTCACTCTTCTATTCCCTCCCAGTTTGGGTACAAGTTGAAAGAAAATATTTGGGTGGGGAAGAAAAAAAAAGAGTAGCAAATTTCTCGGGTCCTGCCTCAGGCAGAGGTCTGAAAGGATACCGAAAATTATAGGTCCTACTCTAGAGCAACAGGCTCCTGTCCCTCCTCATAATATAAACAGTATGGATGTTTTACAAATGCTGAGTGACATTCATGCAAATTAGGATCAAATATGTGAACAAATAGACAGCCTTCAAAACCAAGTCATGGATTTGCAAATTCTCCTTAGGAAATCTCCTTATTGTCTGTGTCAAATTTTTTCATTTTTTTCTAACTTCCCCTATACTCCTTTATTATTTTTGATAATAACAAAGGGGGAGAGTTTATATGATATAGTTTTGCATGTATGATGATATATTTCTAAATGCATATTTCTCAATGCTGTTTGAATATATATATGATTGATTATGCTATTGAAAATTGTGAAAATCTATGATATATAAATGATAGGTTCCTTTCTTAAGAGACAGGCTCCTGCTTATTATGACTGAACCTCTAAAAGTCATATGTATCTTTTGAAATCATTTATTATCTCTTTGGGTTTTGAAAAATATATCTATTATTGCTTGTCATCATCTAAAAGGGGGAGATTGTTAGCTCAAAGTTTATATTTAACGATTTTGATGATAACTATATAATATTTCAAATTTTAAGTTGGATATATTTCCTTGTTAAATTAACGATCTAATTCTCAAAAAAGGAATTAAAATCATAAGAAATACACTTTCTTTCTTACAGAAACCTTCTTTATGAACTTACTTTATTAGAAATAGTTTATCCGAAATGATCCTACTAATTATGAAGGTCATATATTAGCTCTGCGATTATCGGAAGATTTTTGGCAAAGATGACATCGAAGTTATTCAAGGTTAAATCTATCCAGTTGACTAAAGATGCGAGTGAAGCAACAACTAGTTGAAGAAATTAATTATTTAAGGAAGAGTAACAACACTTATAAAGTAGAACAAACATATTCAGATTGTCGAAACATTTTGAGTAGCATCTATACTCTTGAGAATCATATCATTACTATTGTGCTTTAGAAAGTGAAATTACTCTATCAAGAGATAAATAGTTATTTTTTTGTGAGCTTTTTAGAAGCTTGTTGTATACTTCGAGTGTGAAAGGTTAGAAAACCTTGAAAAATATGCACTCGTGATGTAACACCCCATTATCGTAGGGTACGCACCGGGACGCCCGTAGGTCATTCCAGTACATATCCTATGATATGGGAGCGTTACGTGCGATTACTATAATTACTCCACATTCAAAGCCCTCAACCCTTCCCATAGGTGAGGGGATGTTACACGTGAGCTTAGAGAGACTCGTCAAATTTAATTCTCGATTTTTATAGTGAAACACTTAAGTTGGATACTTGGGGATTGGATGTAGACTTAGGTTGTAAGCCGAACCAATATAAATCAACAACATCTTTCTTCTCTCTCTTAATAATTTTTAAATTTTCATATTATATTGTGTGTGTGTTGTTTTTAAGAGGCTCCTTCACCTTTATAAAAGGCTCATTTTGTTTTCAACTTGCAAGAGGTTCCTTTCAGTTTTAACAAGAGCATTCTATTTTAAAATTGTTTTAATAAGATTTATGATTTAATAGGCTGCTTTTATTTAAGCAGAGTCCTATGCCACAAAAGACTCCTATTGGTTAACAAGCTTTTGTCGTTTAAAGAGGCTTTATCGTCTAACAGGCTCCTACTGTTTTAACTAGGATTTGTTTATTATACAAATTGAAAGAACTTGCAAAAACTTTTTATACACACAAATCAACCTTTACTTAAGTAGAGAGGCTGTTTTCAATGAACTCACATGCAAATGTGACATGAAGATATTTAAAATATATATAAAAAATAAAAGATGAAAAATAAATAAAAAATAAAATAAAATTTTTTCAATAAAGTAATAATAAAAAATAAAAACAACTAAAAAAGCTACAAATCTTCATTAGGAAATGCAAGTCTAAAAGACAAAGTTTTAAGAAATTTGCAAGATAAGTATACAAGATATGTTGCAAAGATTTACTCACCATTTCTTGAGTTGTGTATGTCATTCTTGTGTTGTGGCCATTTCTCGAGTTGTGTATGTCATTCTTGTGGAGTATGAGGCGGTGGGGAAAACAGAAAAAGAGTAGGACAATCCTAGTATGAGTGATTGAAATTCCTGTCTTGACATGCAACACTAGGGGCAAAAAGTCAAGAAGAGGAAGGGGGATTACCATCTCCGAATATAGATTACATAAAAATCAAGTGCAAGAACAAGATCTAGATTTTCAAAAAAACAAGCTAAAAGAGAGAGAGAGAGAGAGAGAGAGAGATAAGTGGTTAGTAAAACAAGCACAAAAAAGCAAGACAACTTCATCGCCTCAAAATATGAAAAATCTATCTAAGTAAACTATTGAGATGAAGCTTTTTAAGAGATAGTAAAAGAAAACTTGAAACGAAGCTACCTTTAGACACATCTCTTCAGTTCTCATCCCTAATACAGATACTAGAAGCTTTCCATCTTTATCCCAACCCTGAATAAACTCAAAGACCAATAAATTCAGTCTTAAGACTCTCAAACCAAAAAGCCAAACAACACTTTGAAAACATACTGACAGGCATTAATAACAAAGCAAAACTTAGGCATCCACGCAAATACCCATCCTTCTTCACGCAATCAACATACAAACATGAGTCTAATACAAAACATCCAACCAAACAAAAATCAAAATAGAAATTGACACAAACAACATGTTCGCTCAAGGTTACATGTCTAAGTTTCAATATTTTTAACCTTGGTAATTACCATAAACGCAAGTGTCGATCCCACGAGAAAGGGAACTAGTACTAAGTCTAATGGCAGCTAAGTCACAAACCTAACAACTATTGCAGAAAAGTAAATTAATTGATAATCGGATATGAGAATTGAAAGTGCTAAAAGCAACAGAAAAGCAATCACATAACCAAATCCAAAATCAACCTAGAAATCACCAAGTGAGAGAAAGGGGATTTTAATTCAAAATTAAAGAAACTCAACCAATTATACAATTATTGACTCAATGGGCCTAGACGGTCCTAGGGTGAATTACTCTCTCTCGAGTAATAATTCTTAATCCTTATTGATAAACCCTAATTTAATTTATGGGAATTCTGATCTCTTGATTCACAATCGACCCAAAAACTAAATTAGATCTAAAGTTATCTACTAACCTACCGGGAACCCATCCTCGATCTCTCGTTACACGATTCTATTGGTTTGATTTAATCCTTTACCTATCAGTTCACTTAACTCTTGTTAGCCCAAATTGATTATTTTCACTTAGCTCACCCTCTCAGTCTATCACAAAGTTATTAAGAACATGACTTAAATCACAATCCAATCAATAAAACACAATCGAATAAACTTTATTAATCTCAAGAATCAAATCCAAAGATGAGTTTAGACATTTACTCAACATTTAACCAAACAAATCTTAACATTTATTTCAATTCTATACATGAATAAAATTAAAATAATGGAAATACTATAGGGAACAAAATTTGGGGTGGCAATAGCAGGAAACCTCTTGTTCCGAGAAGTACTTCGCATCAAGCTCTTCACCATGTTTCTCTTCCTTTGTCTCCTTCCTCAATCTCTTAGTGTCAACCTAGGTTTTCTCTTAGAATCGGCAGAATGGAAGCTTTTTCGTTAAACTCTTGGCTCTCCCTCCAGACTTTTAGTGGCTGTCATATCATATTCTATTTATATCTTCGAGGCTCTAGGTCAAAGTCAGGGTCAAAATGATCCAAAAATTCATCCGAAACTTAAGTTTTCCTTTAGCCCGACTCAGTGCATGATCGTGGCCCTGGTTGCCACAATCGTGGCCTGTGTTTTTTTTTCCTTTCGGTCATGATCATAGCCCATAATGCACGATCGTGCCCTGAATTGACGTTCTCTGTCATGATCGTGGCCTAGAGTGCATGATCGTGGCATATGCTTTTTGGCTTGAAAACTCTTTAACTCTTCCCGTTCTTCCTTGTTTACCCTGCAACACTAGCACACACATTAAGGTACCTCAAAAATATACAATTTAAGCTCAAAGATTCAAACTAACTCATAAAAACATTTAAACACAAAAACTAACCTAATTAGACCCTAAATGCATACTAAACACTTGAAATGACATTAAAATACTTATCAAATCTAACCTAAAACATAATAAAAATCACAACTATCATAACCCATATCAAGCAACATGAAGAAATAAAAAAAGAGAAAGTAAAAATAGTACCAAAAGTTAAGAGCAAAAGACCATAAGATCTGAGAAGAAAGTAGATAAATAAAAAAAGAGACCGTCTCCTTCCTTGTTGAAGTTTCAAATCCCTAATTAAATAAACATGTCAAAGCAACTCCATATTCACATAGCCATAAAAGTCATCTAACTACATATCATTCTTTGTTTTCTGTGACTCCTCTGATTTGGTTTGCTGATAATGAACAAAAACTCTTCCATTACAGCCTTAATGCTTTCTATCTCATCTCACCCCCCACCTACATTCCCCTCAGGTTCTTCTAAGCTCCATACCGAAAGCACAACCTTTCAAGTTGAGGACCAACAATCTTGCCACCTATGGCGTAGGTTTTGATGGAGAGCCCAACTCTATTTCTACCCCTTCTCCTCTTACCCTTCGACTGATATTCCAAAAACCGAAAGCTCTAATTCTCTTAAACCATGCATAACTCAATACTTGCACCGAACTTGCATAAACCCTCTTAAACTTCACAATAATAAAAGGAAGGACAAGCCTTTAATCTATTGATAAAGGACATAAATCGAACAACGAAAAACATAATACTAGAGAACAAAACAAACCACATTCACGTGGATCATAAACTTAAAAAGAAGATCTAAACAAAACAAAGAGTAACCACAAAATTAAGAAAAGAAAATTTGAGTTATCTTGAGAGGCTAAGAACATCTGACTCATAATTAGAGAAAATAACAAATTTGGGAAGAAAACTCGAACAGATCAAAGCAACATACAAGATGATAGATCTAAAAGTCAATCAAATCAACATAACACAACAACATCATCAAAAAATTGAAATAAAAAACACTGATCTCTTAAAACGAATAAAGCAAACTTGTCTAGAGAGAGGAGGTGAGAGAAGGTTTGAGATTGTGAGACTAACAAACAAATTTGATACATCTGACAGCTGTAAACATTTTTGTCATCAGAAAGGTTTCAAAACTTCCCTTCTCTTCTTTTTCACCGCCACTCTCAAAACCAAAAAACTCCTGCTCATTACGAATAATGAAATTGTTAAATTATATTTTGCCAGACATATCAAGTTTGATGAGTCTTTATTTCCCTTTCATTAAGTTTCAAGAATAAATTCTTCTTTCTCGATCCAACATGATCATGCCACTCCCCTTAGCTTTAAGTTTGACATTAGTTCCCAACACCCCCATCTCTTAATTTGGTAGTTATTTTTCTTCCAAAACAAACAAGGCCTCTCTCAGCTGGTACATTTTAACGCTAACTTGATATGTAGACATGTTTTAGAACATGCATATGACAAAGTCCATTCAAGTCTACTCAATTAGCTAGATATTTATATCGTCAATGCGTACTATCATATCTCCTTTCATTAATTTTTGGAAGAGCCAAAAGACTTCAACTTGACATGTACCTAATTACCATTAATGCTACTATATGGTAGATTGATAAAAAACCTTTACTTTTCATTTGGTAAATACTAATAAAGGAATAGAAATAAAAAAGAGAATAAAAATGGAAAGCCAAAATCAGAATAAGAATAGAATTACAGACTATGCGTATTTGATATAGAATTAAACAAATTTAATCTTTATGCTAGTATTTGATATCAAATATTAGGAATGATGATGAGAATTTTTTTACTCATATTAGTTATAATATAAGTATTTTGTGAATAAATAATTAAATATTTTATTTAAATAATTGCTAAAAATTTTCAATGATTTATAAATTATCAACTTTAAATAATTATTAATGATTTTTATAATAAAAATAAAAGTATTAATGTAACAAAAGAAAACAATTATTAAAGTAATTAATATAAAAGATAAATTTGATGATAATATTATGATAAAAAACATTATCTTGATAATATTTTGATAATATCTTAATAATATCTCTTACTCCTAATTCTTGACATCAGGATTATTTAAAATTCATTATATCGTTATCTGTTTTATTCATTCCTAGTAACCACACAAGCAGAAGTTAAGGACTAAATGTTACATTCCCATTCCTATCTCCTTTTGTTACTGGTTCCTAAACAAGACATTAAGGGTATATTTGATAACTAGGAAAGAAAATGTGAGAATGAGTAAGTAACTTACATTTCTTAATTTTTGTTTGTTTGGTTGTTAGTAATAAATAAGATAACTATTGACAAAGAATGAATTTTAAATAATCCTGAATTTTTATTCCCAAGGGTATACCCCATAATCAAATATTAGGAATAACAAATAAACAGTCGTGTGCAAATATAACTTCTTTTTCTTCTCTTTCTTTTTTGTGTTTCATGTCAACTCAAGCTTTCTATTTGATAATTTAAGATTAGTTTATTTATTTAGACAACACATCATTTTGATTGGTTTTTATTAAGATATTATTATCATGCACATTACTTTATTTAGTTTATTTAATAATTATTTAATTTATTTCAATGATTTTATATCATAAAATAAGTTCATTATGGTTTTTAATTTTATTCTTATAAGAAAATTCATACACAGTTATTTAAAAATTAATAATTTATTGAATCACTAAAAATAATTTTGATTATTTATTTATTAAATACAAAATTTTTATTAATTAATAATAACGCAAAATATTCTAATTAATTATTTACAAAATCAATCACATATCAATCATACATAAGTAAAAGTTGTTATTACTATTCTTAATATTTGATACTAAATACTGATATACCTGTTAACTTTTATAATCCCATTTCTAGTATTTGCATATCAAGCACGTATAATCAATAATTTCATTCTTATTCGAAATCGCACTTTTCATTTCTGTTCTTCTTTTTTTATTCCGATTCTTTCATTACTGGTTGCGAAACAAGATAGGGTTTCTTTTGTTAGATAAGATCCAGCAAACGTTTCAAACATCAGATTTTTTTGTCATTGGAGCCTAAACTATGGACTTTAAAAAATAATGTTTTTATGATAAAAAGGATTAGGCCTAAATTATGCGGCGATATGAATCTTGGTCTCTGGTCTTTCATTGTCTACAAATAGAGACGCTAAAGATTTAATTTCTAAATAATAGTGGCAAAGGATTGTTCAGATTGAAGAGATCTTTCTTCAACCAACACAAGTGTCTGCATAAAATTTGAGAGGAATAGGAGCCTTGCATAAAGATAAGAGTCTTGTTTGATAGCCAAGGATGACTTGCCTATTACTTATGTACAAGAGAAACGACAGAATATATCTCCTTTTTGCTTGCCATGCAGTCATCTTGGCAAATTTCACAGCATTTTCTCTCTTATGCTTGGCCTTCTCTTCTTCCATCTGGACCCTATAGTTTCTTGCAAGAAGAATATATTAATGTGAGCATGCCATGAAAGTGACAAATGTGTGTATGCTGCACATTATTCCTTCTCCAAAGAAGCAAAATCAAAAAGCCCACATGAGAATGTTATTAAATTTTTTTTCTTTTCCTATTTCTACAGAAGATTTTCCTATTTTCGTCAGACAAGAAGCCATACACGGACTAAGAAAACATGACGACAAGAATCCACGTATGGCTTCTTGTCTGACGAAAATAAAATGTAGTTGGTTACACAAAATGCATATGAATGCTAAGTTTTACCTTATCTCGAGGGATCCTAGGAGAACTAGCTAAACTTTCGCGTTTAGAAACAAAGAGTTAAATTTATGATGTTGGATGACTGCTGTTTGTTAAAACCATAATATTACAAACTTGAAAGTCCTCAACACGTGTTATATTAGGCACAAGTACTTGATATCCATAGGGGTCTCCGCGAGGCCTTCACCATTGGAGAAGTACATTGTACTGTAGATAGGCAGAGAAGATGCCTTCAACAGACTCCAGTTCTCTTTTCATCCACAAGCCGCCTCCAATATTGGGCTATTTCTTCTTCCCGTTTCCGTTCCTGCATCCTCTTTTCAGAAATTTTCTTGCCTCCGCTGCTCTCAATCTGAAGTGACTTGTCAGTAGCGCGTGTAACATGTACCGTTTTCGTAGAAGCATGACCAGGGAATATATCCATTTCCTTCAAAACTTGCTCAATGTGTGAGATGAGTCTCACTGCAAGGCCCCGGCTAAAGTCCTCTCTGATCACCACTCGAAGGACAGCGACATGTTGGGCATCAGCAGGCATTGTGTATGCTGGTATTGTCCATCCAAATCTCCTCAAACTCTCAGCTATGTCAAACACTGTGTGTTTACTACTGTCTTTTAGGGAGAAGGCCACAAGAGGCACCCCAACATCCTTGGAGATAATTTCAAAGCGGCTAGTCTTTTCTATTCCTTCTTTCAGCAGTTTTGCATTCTCCATGCAATTTTTAATTACATTTCTGTAACCCTTGTCAATTATGAAACAAAATAACAAACCAAACATCAAAAAATAATATGAGATATACAAATCATTAATATAACCACTATAGTTGATGCAAGTTTTGTTAACACCTTCTTTTCACTTGGCATATTGGATCAATAGTTGGCTGCGTTCAATCTTCAATTGAGCGCTAATCAAGTAGACATTAGTAATCGAGAACCGATTAATTTACAAACGTGCTGTTTCTTTTTTGAAATTAGGATTCATAATATCAATTCACTTTTTCACTGCATATATATCCTTTCCAAGCTGTAAAAGCTTTGGACATATCTTTGAACGGTGAAATAGAGATTTCTGAAATTGTCAGCAAAGCAGAAACTGAAGATTTGAGTATACATGAGTACCTGAAAACCAAGCCGAATGAACTGATAATATTGAGCAATTATTTGACTAGAACCTGAAGAAAATGAGAAAAGGGTTTAATAGAAATAGGAAAGGCAAAAAACAACAGAGTTAGGAAGGACGGTTCTGAAGTAGGAAATTTTAGGAGTTGATTTTTCAAAGTTTTCTTCAGCATTCCATGAAGCCCTTTCACTTGATATCGCCGAACATAAACCATAAAAACATCCAAGTTACCTACTTTTAGTTAGTAAATCTGCGAGTTTTATTACCCTTGGAAAAATTGAGAGTGAAAGTGGGTTGATCAGATCCAAGGTAGTTGATGTGAAAGACAAGCTCCTCTGGCAAGTCTTCTTTAGTCCTCCAGACTACCCAACCAACACCGGGATAAACAAGGCCATACTTGTGACCACTGACATTAATGCTTTTCACCAACGGCAGACGGAAGTCCCATTCGAGGTCTTGATAAATGAAAGGAGCAACGAATCCACCACTTGCAGCATCAACGTGAATTGGGGTGTCCCATCCAGTCTCCGCATTCTTCTTTATAAGCAATTCATTTACAAGTTTCACATCCTCGAACTCTCCATTAAGGGTTGATCCGAGAATTGCAGCAACACATATAGTGTTCTCATCTACCATCTCAATTGCTTTCACCGGGTCCATCACATAACAGCCCTCAGTCAGTTTCACCTCTTTGAGCTCAACCTCAAAGTACCTTGCAAACTTCTCCCAACAAACCTGCATAACCCATCATTTTGAGGATAATTTAACTGGATTCTTGACCAATATTTCAAAAGTTTCTATCAAAAGTGTGCCGATGCCTGTAGAAAAGAGCTGCTGCAAATTCATGTACTGCCTAAGATCAAAATGTTAAATAACATTAAGCATGATTACAAATAACATATTTAAAACATATTCCGTACTGGAAGAGCATTCAAGTTTAATTGCTCGAAAACAGGAGAAAACAACATATTCCGTATTGGAAGAGCATTCAAGTATCATAACTCGAAAAGTGGAGAAACACTCTCCTTAAATTATTGGTGTCCAAATTTTAAACTCACCTGCACATTGGCTCCGGTGACTATATTGGGCTTATCAAAGGGTTTTCCCTCTTTTTTTCTCTTGTTCTTCCACTTTCTTTTTAAGGCTAAACCAGCAAGCATTATAGCTTCGGATGATCCCACTGTACCAATCCCAACTGCTGTTTCATCATCTCCAACAGGAGCATGAAAGAGGTGGGCAATCATATTCACACACCGGTTCTGTCCACAGACAACATAAATTAGACAGCTTTTGAGGACTGGTTAACTGGTAATCAACGATAAAAATAACGAGAATATCATGAATACCTGGAGCTCAGTGGTAATAGGGTACTCATCCATGTCAACGTAATTCTTGTTAAGCGAAGCCATAATGAGATTGTTGCACTCTGGTTCCATCCAAGTAGTTACGAAAGAAGCCAAGTTGAGCCTTGGATTTCCATCAAGCATCATCTCGTCATTTATAAGCTGAAAAGCTGCTTCCTTTGGCATAGGCTTCTCTGGCATCTTCAACCTACACGCGGAGACATCCAGCTATTTCGCTGTTACATATATGTCCATTCATTGGATAAACCCAACAGGAAAGCAAGCTCTTTTTTAAGTGAAGGAAAAAATTAAGCTTTTGAAGATTCTGAAACACCTGATTGAACACATGGAAAAAATTCAGAAGTTATGGGGTACCGTACCTTGGAATCGGAGAGCGTGCATATCTGGAAGCAAAAGTGGAGTCCAGATGCTCTTCAGAGTCTGTGGCTGCTGCGATCACCATATTCAAGCTCTCAATATCTCTGAAAGAAGACTACATATAAAGAGAGATGTTCAGTGCTTTCAATTGCTGCTATTGCCTATTTGTAGTCGTAAAAATGATACAACGCAGCAGTAATTCACTAATTTGTAGCCAATCATAGTATATAATAGGAATAGGGAAAAGCTTTCGGCGCCAGATTGTGCGACATTGTGCGTGGCCAAAAGGACACGTAGTGAAAAAGAGCATTCGTGGAGACCCCTCCGCTAGTTGCTTCTAATGCTCACCCATTCTTATTTTGTCTCTGCTATGGATTTGGACTTTATGACTTAAAAAAGTATTTATCTCCATAGGGTTTATTTTAGTGTTTAGGTTTATATTTTTAAATTCCACTGCAAAAGCAAAAGTAACATGTATGTTCATAGTAATATGTTTTAGGAAGCAATTGTGAATAAGATTCTCGTAGCAGACATAGTTATCAGGTCACATAAATTGATGTTTCATTATATCCAAAATTTAAGAGCCAAAGGTTTAATGGATAATTGTAGAAATCGCACCAATGAAAGGAATTGTTATATACTATTGCAAACTTCTTTGTGTGATGATTAAGATATTAGAGGAAGGAATCAATTTGACGCAAAAATACCTAGTTTGAGACTCTCACAAAATAAATATTATAATCTAGAATTCAAAATAACTAAATAATAAATTAGTTTTTAAAAATAAATTCAAGAAAATTATCCTGAGACCTTGAACAAAACACAACAAATAAAGTGCATTTAAGTAAATACAAATGCGAGCGAATTAACCCAAGATTGAGGCAATAGGCTAATAGTACCATATATATTAATCATGAAATTCCTGAATTAATTTGAGTTTAGAGGCAGAGTGCTGGCTTACTCTATAAGAAAACATAATAAGCGATTAAAACAATTCCCTAACCAGATTCCACGAGTTCAGTATATTTAAGCTGACCTTTTTTCCTTCTTTGTTATCACCATTAAAGATTCCCCGATCCATTCCAAGGAGTGTTTTTAGTGTCCTAAAAATCTTATGGTTCGTTTCAATCCAATTTGTATAAACTACGCAACTGAAAGCTTACCTTAAACTTATAGTGTCATGTTTTTGTAGCACTTTCAAGTTGCTCATCCAATATATAATCCAAATCTGAGAAGTTTGAAAACAATGAACATGAAATAAGGCAAGTAACCTTATCAAAAGAGGAGTTATGAAAGGATAGTCAAAGTAAAGATGATCTATCATTTCCTTGTTATCATTGTGTAAGACACAATTTATAAGGAATTTAATATTTGCACCTACCTCTCATTACTAGCCTCTTTTAAACTACTAGTTAAAATATAAAGGAACACCTAGGGATGTTAGGGGCTTGGTAAATCATGTTATACCAACATACATTTTTTTCGTCTTGCATAAGTAATTCCATGCAAGATTGATTAGTGAATGATTTCAATCAAGCATTTGCAACCTGCTTATGATATCCTTGAATTCTTTGATTATATAAGGAGGCTAGTTCCAGTTAGTTCAATTAATAATATCAACAACTTCAAACATGTTTAAGAAAGAAGGCCTAAGATAGTTATAGTTATGTAAAAGGAAAAAATGAACAAGCTCATGCTAGTTATCAAACCAAAGCTAAGTATCCCTTTCATTCCCTATAAAACATTTGAATTCTCTAATCACTAGGTTCTAGCGACTCAACATTTGCTTAAGGGTCTACAATGTGTTTGTTTTTGGCTTGATAGACTAGAAGCTTAATCCCTTTAGAAAGTGAACGTGAATCCATCTCAGCCATAAAATTTCCTTAATAACCAGAAATTTAAAGATATGTTTAGCTTAGAGGACTTAGTTAATAGATCTTATTGATTTGATGCCTACGCTATTGTTTCTTTGGTTTGTAGGCATTTATCCGCTTAATCTTGACATTTTATGCATTGTTTTCTTGCCTAGACTAAAAGAAATTATGCATTAGTTTCTCAATGGTCTTAAGTATATAAATAGTTAATGATAATTGAAAGCTCCAATATTTATAGAGATAGTCGAGAGTTAAGTTGATTAATCATAGTATCCTAGCTAAAGATGGAGAATTATTTCACCAATTACTTAAATTCTTCTGTAAGGCTTCAATTAGAGGTTGATAATCCTTGAAACCAAGTCCTTTATGGTTATAAGAATCCTTAAGCATTTAAAAGGAGGAGTCTTATGCTTGAAAAATGTTAATAAACTCAATCATATTTTCTCATCCTTTAGAGATGAGGAAGCCACTCTTTGCTAGGTTAATATAGAGTCCAAATAGACTCTTAAAATCATTTAGAGAATTGGTGAGGACTCGAATGGATTCATAAGCAGCTCTACATAATAGAAATAGGTTATTTGCAAATGATAAGCTTATGATGTTAACTTTACGATATTTATATTGAAATTTAAATAAACCTTTTATCATTCTTTTGTGTCCTATAATTCTTCTAAGGATTTCAATAAAGATATAAAGAAGGGATCGCCTTATCTCAAACCTTTGCTTGCTTTGAAGAGCTTGGTAAGGTCTCTATTTATAAAAAAGTTATAGAAAATTATTGATACACATTGTGGGACCATTGAATAAATTTGGTAGAGAATTTAGTCTTTCAATATGGTGAAAAGAAAAGGTTTAGCTAAGAGAGTCAAAGATTTGTTAAAGATCAAATTTGAGGGTGCATGTCTTGTTTCCAAGTTTGCTATAGTAATTTTTAAAGGTTCCTTAACAAGCATTGATTATATATTTAAGAATAGGCCTTAAACGAGAGGCTAAAAGCTTGGCTACGACCTTTTTAAACAATAAGTGTATAATCAGGTAGGGAAGGGAAGTTTAGGGTTTTAAGAATAAGGAAAACATAGGTTTTATTAGGTTAAGTAAGAAGGGTACTAATAGAGAAGTATTTTTGAGTAGTGTTTATGATAGTGTTGCATGTTAAATGCCAAGTGTTTTGGAAGATGAATGCATTAAATCCATTCAGAATTTAAGCCTTACAGTCCTAATCTAAAATAAGCATTCTTAATTTCTGACGTAGCGTGTTGTAACACTACTCAAAATAACTAGACCTACAACTATAACAGTGACGAGTCTAGGTCGATCCCACAGAGAGTGGGTGCAAAGCTTTTGAAGTGAAATCAACATTTGATTTTCAAATAAGAAAAGAAAACTAAACTAATGAAAAAAATTAAAGAAAACATTAAAAAATGATGAAAGTGATGAAATCATCAGGAGCTCAGTCGTCATCGATTTAATCTCTACCTAAACCCAGTTGAACATACTTCGCTCATTTGTTACTCTCTTACCTCTTTGAGCAACTATTAATCATAGGTTAGCAAAGAGCTCTATTAACCCCTGTCTTCCTTTAAATCATGTTTAATTAAGAGATGCTCATTAATTAAACCTAACTACCAAATAACTTAGGATATGATCTCTAGATTCAATTGGGCAGTCACATTATGAATTAAGAAAATCGATTAATTAAGGGAAAAACCACATACTCTCAGGTCATTAATCTAGGTTACGTTATCCCTAATGATTCGAAACCAATCGAAAATAAAACAAATACGGATTGTATCCTTAATGATCTGAAACTATTAGTTGCTACAAACAAATTTCAACATAACAATTACAGATAATATTGAAGATTCTAGTAATGAGTTCTTACATACAACTAATCAAAAAAAGAATTCAATCATTCTTACACAATACCCAAACATTAAATATAGGATAACATATTAATCCTTAAGAGAAAGAACAAAAAATAAGAGAAATGCTTAATCGGGTTAGCGTCGATATCATCTTCGAACCAACGTCGAGAAGCTAGCCTTTCATGGGTCTCCAAAGGAATGGAGCTTTGCCCCTTCTCTATTTCAAAACCCAGAGCTCACACCCATAAAACAAAACCCCAAACGAAAAAAATATGTTTGCTGTCATTATATATTGTTTTATACCAAAAAGTAGGGTTAAAATGGGACAGGTGGCATATGTTATGGGTATGACATGGGCTGTCATATCCACGACACTAGTGTCAAGCCCATGACAAGTGTGTCATGGGTGTGACATTCTCATGCCATGACAAAGCTATTCTTCATTCGTATTTTAGTTCTTTCTTGTCTCATCTTCATTCTAATCCTTCTTCTTCTTGTTTCATGAAGACAAGTGAGTGTGAATCTTCGAAAAATGGCTCAAATATAGTGCTTTAGATTTACTTTAGCTCCTTCACTTCCAAATTGTACCTAAAACCAAATATGAAATGAAGTGAGTGTTTTAAACATTTTGTAACATTAATCACTAAGTGTTTTAGAATAAATGTATAATAAATTAAGAACATATCAATTTCTAAGCTTGAGAAAGGTTTGGTCAATGTATTCATAAATTTTTTTTTATACCCTGTGAGACATTTTTTTGTATGAGATAAGGAGCAAGATGACAATTATTACTAAGCAAACTTTTAAAGTGATTTAGAGCTAAGTTTTTGTGTTTATACTAATCATTGTTTAATTAACCTCCAAGAGCCCATAAGGACCAAAAATAATTGATGTTTCTTTTAGCTAAAACTACATTATGGAAAAACCTAATATTCTTATCTACATTACAGCAGAACCCACTGTTCTTACCTCTTTCTTTAAACTAAGTGATTTTTTCATTTTATTTAATAAGAGAATGTTACACTTATAGGATATAATTCTTTTAGTTTGCTTTAGGAATCATCCTTATATTTTAGATTAAGAAGTGTTTGAGTATTTTTTAATCCTTAAAGAACTCATTATTTAGCCACTTCAATATTAATAATAAAGCCCTTGTTAAGTTCTTTTAGTTCTTCTTTAATAGCTCTCAATTGATTCACACATTTATAAGCCTCTAACCTGATAATCTATTTGTTAAGCCATTTTTCCACATCTTTAAACATAGGACTAGTGGCAATATAATTGAAGAAGCTATAAGATGCGTTTTTGATAAGTGAGAGTTATTTAATAGAATTCCAATAGAGGAGTGGTCAGAACATAAAGGATTATCAAAGTTTTCACAAAAACTACGGAATTTAGAGAGACAATTAGAGTTCACTAGAACTTTATCTAGCTTCTTCCTCAGTAACCATTCAATGCTCTAATTATTGCTCTAAACTAGAAGGAAACTATTAAATTTAAGACTAGAAACCATAGTATGAGTTAAACAATTTATATGTAAGTATTATAATGGTTGGAACTTCAATGAACAAAGCTTTTACTTCCAAGCTTGAGTGTGTATAACTAAATTCCCTTATCAAATGCCAAGGAGTTTCATTCCCCACTTAAAGTGACATCAAATCTTATTATAGCTCCCTCCCCTGGTTTTCTATGTTTACTGTAGATATAATGGTGATATCTATTCATGTCAAATTCCTTGAAACAAGGCTTATTAATGAATATATTTATCCAATTGTTTAATTTACACAAGCTTGATTTGATCAAGATAATAAGAAACTCTGATTCTTCCATTATAATGCATTTTATGATTGTCAATGGTATTCCATATTATATAGCAAACTAAAATCCCTTGTGAAATTGAGGGTCTTTTATTTTGGTTTCAAGGAGGCCAATATAAATAAATTTCATTAATAATAGGTTAATCATGAAGCATTATACTTTTTGGGACTATTTAGTCCTTTTAAGTTCTATATGATGAATTTCATGTTGGTGAAGAGAGAAGGTTTTTTTTAGTTCTTGACTTCCTACTTATACTCTTTTTGGAGTTAAAACTAGATTTCCAACACCATAGTGGACCAAACAAAGCTCTAATTAATTTATTAAAGGACATTTTAAGGGCCTCAATTCCTATCCCCAAGGTAATAATATGATTTGTTTATTGTTTGCATTCATTTCAACTTGCTTGTCATTATCATATGTAATGTCTTTTGAGGGAACAACCTCTATGTTTAATTCTTATTGATTCCTTTTGACTAGATGTAGAAGTTACCTCAGTAATTTTAAGATCAATTGGAGCTTTTCTGTCATTAACATTATAAGTCATAGGTTCCATTACTTGCTATTTCTTATTGTCTAACCTAAAAAGTTTCATTTGCTCACTAGCTGTAAATGTTTTACCATTTAGGATCTAAGATTTGGTTTTATTTCCTATAATATATCTCCATTTATATGTTAGTTTTACCTTAGATTCTTCAAGATTACCATCTTTACTCATCTTTATGATTTTGATTATGTTAAGAAACTCTTTACCTAAAGAGAACTCTACACAGATTAGTGTAACCAGTCCTTTAAAGAATAACAGTCGATTTATTTAAGCATTGGCCTTATCTGTTTGCTCTAATATCATAAGTTCTAACTAGGCTGCTCAAAAGAATAGGATCAAGAAGCTCTTGCTTCAAATGTCATGCAAAATGCAAGAAATTAATTTAATTTGTCTTAGTTTTTTTGATGACATTTTTATTTTCACAAAAGTTGACACAAAATTAGTCACTCTTATCTCTGAGGTATTAAAAATATTTAAATATTTCTTTGGTCTATCCATAAACTCTGATAAATCAAACCTCTACCTATCTGCAAGTGCATTATATTTGGCTACAAGGTTCCCAGCTATTACATGGTTCAAAGTTGCTCAAGTCCTTATTACATATCTTAGAGTCTTATCTCCTCCATAAAGCCTACTTTCATTGACATCAAGTCTCTTATCAGCAAAGTCAAAAATCAAATTGAAAGATGATGCTCCAAATATTTATCCTTTTTAGACAGGTGTTAATCAATCAACTCTGTGATTATTTCATTTTCTTATTGTTGAGCCTCACACTTCATTTTTCCTAGTATAGTCATTAAGGAATTGGAGAAATTACTCAAAAAATTTTATGGAAAGCTAAAAGCAATGGAATTTACAAATTAAAGTCATTATAAGTGTTTACCCAAGAGCTATGGTGGACTACGCATTCTTTCAATCAAACATCTATACTTAGTCCTACTCACCAAGAGACTTTAAAGGTTGTTTACTGACAAAAGCTCATTATGGATCATATAACACCCCACCTCCGTCAGACCCGAACCCGATATCGATAGTGATACCCGGATCCGTGCCCCGCGAGGGTGGCGTGTCACATCACTTAACACTT
>JANIIA010000008.1:12375086-12394450 GCA_027478495.1 Erythroxylum alaternifolium | reverse complement strand
TATTCACTACTGCATGAGCATGAGATGTGGTAATTTACCACATCTGGACCCGTTTCTTTGATCCGACCCGTTCTCTGAAAACGGGATGTTACAGATCATATGGATTCACAGCTAGTACATCAAAGATCAAGATTATAGATTATCAAAACACCCTATAACTCCTCAACTCTTTTAAGCAACTTGCTCAAATTCAAAGAAACAATCAAGAGTAACTATAAACATATTGTCCAAGATGGTAAAAACACCTACTTTTGGCATGATCTTTGGATTTAGCGCTCTCACCTAAATTTTGAATCCTATATCCTTTTCTAATACTATATACGCAAGCATCAAAGTGGAAAAAGGTTTTGAACCTTTTAAATGGCTCATTGTCCTATAATTCCTAACCAATGACAACCTTTCTCTCTTATGTTGTTCGAAACGGTACTAAACTTGATGAGATCAAATGGTTACTTACTTCTTTAGGTACATTTACTAATTCATCCTACTACAACTTATTCAGGTGCTCTATCCTACCTATCTTTTGGTACAAAATTCTGTAGTTTAAGTATAATTTACCCCATAATTCTATCATCACCTGGTAGGTTATGAACATTGTACAGGATATCTCCTCACTTAAACTTTCCTAATTGGTATATTTTATGTAAATATTCTACTGAAAGTATAGAGCATATACACTTCCAATTTCAATTTAGCCAGTATGTATGGAAGCACATAATTCAACTTTATCACTTGGATCTACGTCCTTATTCATGGTAAATCAACAATTAGAGTACCAAGCTACATTTAAGTAAAAAGGAGACTTATAGATTTACAAAGTGGCCTTTACTTACCTTATAACAGCTATATGGGAAGAGAGAAATAATAGAATTTTTGGAGACTCCACTAAAACCAAAAAGGTAGTTCTTCAGGCTTTATATAGGAGGATTAGACGTCACATCATTTCTCTCAAACATGATCTCAACTTCAACAATCAAAGCCTAATGTAATGGAAAATTATATAGACTTTTCTATTTAGTTAAGTACGTGCTACTTTATGATGTTGGGGGCATTTTGAGTTGTAAGAGTTAGTTGTGATCAAACCTATTGTATCTGAAATTTTCTTTATCAATTTTTTTAAAAAAGCTAAAGCAAACCTAGTCACCAATCAAACTAATTACAATTGTATCCTGGTGATAGCTCCCTATTGAATAATGAAAAAATTCTCTTAAATGCATATTTGCAAACCCTAAGCAATCACATAAGTCTTCTAGAGCGAAGACCAAGGTAGAAGTAGTTAAAGCAAGGGGAAAGATGCACTAAGTTCTTTATCAATTTTATCTTAGAAAGAAGGAATGATAATAGGTTTTCTACTGTAATTTCCCTTAATGTTAATATCCTCTATTAACAAAAAGACCTACTGCAAGAGTTGATCATAAATTATTCCAAGAAGAAAAGTAAGAAGAAATGCATCCTCAAAATTGATTTAAGGATGACCTTTATCAATGTTAGTTGGGACTTTATCATCAACACTCTTGCTGCCATGAATTTTCCTCAACATTTCATTCAGTGGATAAGGCAATTTATTACTACTCGTACCTGCAACTACTTGATTAATGGCTAGCCCTCCATAATCGTCAAAATCTTGAAAGCAATTTATCAAGGTGATCAAATTTCACCCTATTTATTTGCTCTTACTATGGAAGTCTTTAATAGGCTTCTAAAAAGAGTTATTAAAAGGATCAAATTGTTCAAATTTCATTCAAAGTGCAAAAGGTGGGAGCTATTCAATCTTTGTTTTACTGATGCCTTAATGTTCTTAACTAATGTTGATCTAATCTCTATCAAAGCCTTGTAACCTTAAACATCTTTAACAAGCTTACAGAACTTGCAGTTAATTGTACTAAAAATGCCTTCTTTCTTTTAAAGAGTTCCATTCATATAGAGCACAGTATCAAATCAACCACTGGTTTCAATCTGTAGCAGCAACCAATGGCATATATTTTGGCTCCTATTTTAAACATCAGATTGACTCATAAGTAGTATTCGTTTCTCATTGAAAAATTAACTTTAGAATTTCTAATTAGAGGAGCAAAAAGTTATCTTTAGCTTATAGAGTGCAACTTATTTTTTCTATTCTCACTTCTCTAAATCTATTATGGGCTACTCACATAGCCTTTCCAGTTTCTATCACTAAGCATATAGATAAAATTTTCAAAAACTTCTTATAGATAGGTTCTACGCCCTCTAAAGGCAAAGTTAGACTCAAATGGGCTGAAATTTTCACTTTAAGGAACGAAGGGGTCTCAACCTTATCCCTCTTAGAACTTTGAGTTCAATCATGATGACTAAGAGGCTATGGAGGTTATGCAACGATAGGCAATTCTTATGGTCCAAATGGATACTTGGATACTACATTAAGAATAATAACATTTGGAGCTACAACTACTTTTTTGATGTCTCCTAGCTTATGAAAACTGCACTGAAATTAAGGGAAAAAGTTAGATTAGAAATAATCAATCTTGTTAGCAATGGTAGGAACACTAAGTTATAACATAATAATTGGTTCCCTATTAGACCCCTTTAGAATTATGTCTCCATGCATATGTTGAAAGCAGTGGTTTATAAAGACATTTCAGTAGCTATAGCCCTTACTAATAGAAAATTGTTTGAGCCTATTTTAGACCACAAGAGAAATCATCCACACTTACCTTGATGAAGATGAAGACTCTATAATTTAGAAACATACTAGTTCTGAAAACTTCACAAGACAATCTTTTCGAAGATTCTTAAGAAGCAATTCAGACCTCATTCTTTGGACCAAAGTAGTATGGCATAAACATCTTAACCTTAAAGCATCCATAATCCTAAGGATGGCCATAAAATGTAAGCTTCTCATAAATGATAGGATTTCCAAATACTTACAAATTCCAACTAGTGCATTATGTGTAAGAAGGCTAAAGAAAACATACAACATCTTTTATTTAAGTGTGACTCTACTAAGAATAGTTAGAATTACTTACTTCACTTATTCCATATTTCCAATGCATAAAACAACTGGAATGGAATAACTGAGTGATATTCTATTGTCAGGCATGAAAGCGACACTATAAGATGGTGCTTTTGTATTGTATTATCATTTATTATAGTAGCCATTTAGGATTAAAACAATAGGGCGTATTTTTCATGATGTATAACATAACAAGGAGATAATTAAAAGGAACTCATACAAATAATTAGACTTTATATTAGCTTTTTCAAAGGCAAATTTGAGGATATGAACTAAATCAATAACACTTGGAAGATGTAATTTAACTCATTATTGTGAAAAGCTAAATCTCATTATATGATTCAAATTCATTATTCATTTTGACAACTCTAACTAAGGGAGTATGCTTAACTTATTGTTGCAATTTTGCTATACTTTTGCATGCCTTAAAAGCTTAATATAATTCAATTTCTTAAAAAAAACATAGGAACAATAAGGTGCTGAGAGGGGTACCAACATAGGGTCATTATGAACTTATGTTCAATCAAATTTCTAGTGTTTTATTATAAAAAGAAGGAAAAAGAGAAAAGCATTGGAGAAGAGATGTCAGAGAGGAATAAAAATGAGAACAATAAGATTTAAGCTATAAGATATCACTTTTATTTTGTTTTCTTATTTTTCTTTTTTCTTTTTTTTGTCCTAAACTAATTGGTATATGGATTAATATATGATGAAACCTAAAATTTATATTTTGAATTCATTTCTTTGGTTTAATGAAGTAGTCTAGTTTTTTTAGAATTATTCAAGTTTATATATTATGTTGGATTGAAGGAACGAGAGTTAAAAATTAAGATCAATACATAATTTGTATGTTTAGATAATAACATAAATAATAAGGGTGGTTACTTGAGAAAGAACTAAATTATCTTTTTTGGTTAAAGTGAAATCTATCATGATAATTCATAAAGTGAGTTCATACATTCTTAAAGGTTTTGTTTAAAAAGAAATTTTAGTCAATCAACTTGAGGATGAGATTATATATATCAAGATAGAATATCAATATAACTTAAGAATTATTATTAGTCAAAGTAACTACGATTAATCATTAAATTGAGAAAATTCATTTATATAACAGTTTTAAGGGGATTCCACATCTATATCTAATCTATCTATTAATTGTTTGTCCTTATCTATCATCTTAGCAGATTAACTATTGTTTATTATTTAGTTTATTTTATTTTCCTTATATGATATAATCAATCATTTATTTAAGTTAGATAATAGAAAGATAGTTAGTATTAGTAATCACAGTCCTCGTAAAACCTATACTCCTTAGAGTTGTCATGCGTTTATTTATGAAACACACTTCAAGTCTAAAGTTGTAACTATATTCTTTCTCAAGATATATATCTCCTATCCTTAAGTTCATTGATTTAAATTTCTCTCTAATTAAAAACTTTAAGAATGCCTTAATTCATTTTTTATGAATTCCTATGATAAATTTTGTTAAGTCAGGAGGACTTTACGATAATTAATTTTTATGACAATCAAATAATAATAATGTTAAAAATAAATGAACTAGTTTGATGAGTATGTTAAGTGTGCAGAAGAAGTAGAAACACAGAAGAAGTAGCGATACAGAAGAATTAAAAGAAAAAAGAAGTAGAGACATAGAAGAAGCAAGACATAGAAGAAGTAAAACACAGAGGAAGCGAAACACAAAAGAAGTAGAAGACAAAAGAAGCAAAACACAGAGGAAGCGAAACGTAGAAGAAGTAGCGATACACAAGAAGCAAAACACAGAGGAAGCAAAAGACAGAAGAAGTAAAACACAGAGGAAACAAAAGACAGAAGAAGTAAAACACAGAGGAAGTGAAACACAGAAGAAGTAGAAACACAGAAGAAGTAGCGATACAGAAGAAGCAAAACACAGAGGAAGCAACAGATAGAAGAAGTAAAACATAGAGGAAAAAAAAGACAGAAGAAGTAAAACACAGAGGAAGCGAAACACAGAAGAAGTAGAAACACAGAAGAAGTAGAGACACAGAAGAAGCGAAAAACAAAAGAAGCAAAAGACAGAAGAAGTAAAACACAGAAGAAGCAAAACACAGAAGAAGTAGATATAGAAGAAGCGAGACACAGAAGAAAACACAGACGATACAAAGCAGTAGATACGTGAGTACGTCGAATAACTAGTTAGTTGAGTTAGTTACAGAACTCAACTAGATAGCGGTTTTCAAGAATCAAAAAGTAGTTATCAAGACTCAAGAAGCAGTTATCAATATTCAAAGAAGCAGTTGAAGACTTAGATTATAAATACTGGTCGCAGTAGAAGACTAAATAATTTTTTAGAGAGATCTTTGATTCTACAACTTTTGAGCATTTAAGGGTATACTTAAAAATTCTGTAGTGCAATATTGTAGAGCTAAACTATTGTAATAATAGCTCACGATATCTTTCTAGTGAGAGAAAGAAAATGCTGAGAGTCTGGAAAGGCTATGATAGCTAAAAAGAATACTTGGTGTACGAGACCTGAAGAGGCTCGAGAAGCAAAAAAGAATACTTTTACATTTGTTGAAATATAGTGAATACTCAAAAGGAATCTAAGGACTGGACATAGCCTACGGTTTGGGGTGAACCAGTATAAAATCGCTATGTCTACTCTCTATCTCTCATCTTATTCTGTTTAGTTCTTAAACAAGTACATAGAAGTTATTTGCAATTTAACTCATAACATTTTTGTTAGTGATATTCTGTTAACAAGTCAGAGAAGTTCTTATCAAGAAAAATTAAAGTTTTAGTATTTGAAAAAGAATACACAATTCAACCCCCCTTCTTGTGTATTTCATCTCTTATACTTAATTTCTATATTAACGTGTGATTTACTTCAGTTAGAACCCTAGAATATTGTACATGAGAGATAATATTGAGAAGTTAGAAAGTGCATTTCATGCTTATGCATAATATAGCATACACACAAACGAATATTTATTTTTACACACATTAAAATGATTGTACATGCATTCATTTGACATTTTCTGGGTATAATTGATTTATAAATGTGATTATGATGTGAATTGTGGAGTAATTGTCTTGAAAATTAATTTGGTGTGTATAAGTGTTGATTTAGAATTTTTGATGAAATTGAGGAAATTTATGAAAATTTCGAGTATTTTTAGACTCAAAAAAAATTGCCAAGTGGCAGGACAATTGATAAATGGTAGTAGAAATAAGAGTCAAATGGCAGTGGAAATTTTGATAAATGAATTTAGGAATTATTGACAAGTGTCATTGAAAATTGGGAGACAATTGGAGTAGAAATTGGTGTTAAATGAACTAGTTATTAAAAAGGGGCCTATTAGAAACTATGAGACGAGAACATGTGGCAAGTGACAAGTGTCATGCCACTTGCCACATGCCTCACCCTCGTTATACTCACCCTTGCAAGACATCTTTGATTTGTTTCTCTTTTGTCTAAATATTTCATCTTCTTTGCGGCTTTCTTCTTATTATTCTCTTTTACGATTTTGTTTCACCAACCTTCATCAATATTACAACTTGGTTTCACCGTTCATTTGCTGCCATCATTTTGTTGTCTCCTTCATTTCTCACTAAAGACCTAACCCTACCACCTTTGAATAAGCATGCTTGTGCGAGAGAGGAAAGCTAAGGTTAAGTGATATCTTGAAGATTTTGAAGCTAAATCAAGTAAGTTATACTTTGATCTTCATGGTTAGTCATAAATGAAACATTTATGATGAGTAATATGAGATTTATGATTTGATCATGAAATTTTTTATATGCTTTAACATGGGTGTAATAAAAAAGAGATTATGTTCTAAATTTTGTGTGTAAATGTTGTTCTCGAGTTGCTTAATAAAAAGTATTTAAAATGATAGATTTAGGGATGAATGATTATGAAAAGGAAGTTGAAATATGATGATGATGCATGGATGAAGAAGTAAATAGGGTTAATCTTGCTTTTATGTTATGATGAGTGATAATTTATGAGTTGTGCTATAGGTGATTTTGAGATGATTAAAATGAAAATGGTGCTTGAAAGAGTTTTGAAAGTTGAAAAATGAAATGAGATCATATTCCATTTTTAGTTTGATAATGAAAGTAAGGAATTGATGAATGAATTTATGTATTGTGTTCTTGTCTTGAGAATATGAAAATTTTGAATATAGGCTATATTTTGGATTAATTAGATTGAGAACTTAAGGTGTAAGAAGGGTGTTGGAGTAATATTCTTGAAGTGAGAATTAGGTATATAAATGAAAGATGATAAAGGAGTTAAATGGGTGTTGAAACATTGATGAATATAAGGACACATTGATGTCATGTTTTTGTGGTTAGGATTAATGACCTTGTGTGACTTGTTTTGTGAATGTTTTACATTGGTAATTGAGGTAGAAATGAAGAGGTGTGAATTTAAAATGATGAGTTTTGAAAATGAATTGTTTGATGCATTATGAATGAGATATATTATGGAAAGAGATAGGATTTTATAAATGATGAGATTAAGTTAGAGATGGTGAATCAAATGAGTAGAGTCTCGAGAGTTTAATATAATCAATGTGGTACTTGAATTAGTATGAAATGATGTTGTAATAGAAGAGGAGAATTTTAGAAAATTTGGAGTGACATTGATGTTAGGAGATTTGTTAAATTCTTGTGGATGAAGGAAGAAAGTGTAGGGAACGATCGTGGCCCCCACCCCATGATCATAACCTGACAAAAATAAGTTTTTGTCATGATCGTGGCCCTCACTCTATGATCGTGGCTTAGCCAGAAAATGTTTCTGTCATGATCATGGCAGGACCACCACAATCGTGGCCAACCCCAGAAGTTTCTATCATAATCGTTGCAGGGACACCGCGATCGTGGGTAAACTTATGGAGAAAAAGAGTTGTCTTTTGAATGATGTTTGAACCAACTAATGCTAGGGTGCTTCCATATGATGCATTTAGGCTTGAATGAACCTAGTTGATGATGAATGAGATGATTAAAGTGAGTAAAGTGTATTAGGTGTTAAAGAATGAGTGAAAGATGATGTTAGTTGATTATGAGATGTATATTAAGGAAATATACCCTGGATTGTCGTTGAACATGCATTATACATACCACATATACATGTGTATATGATTGAGTATTCATGTGAATTTGCAAATTAGTGGTGTGTAAATGTGTATGTTTGTATGACATAGAAGAGCAATTAAGGCGACTACATCCAGACATTAGCAGGACATCGAAGTAATAAGCTATCTGGAGTAAAATGTGAGTAAGCTAAATGGTCTTATATGATTAATTGTTTCTTTTAAATTTTGTATTGAATTATTATGATAACTGTGAATGTGTTTATTCATGAAATTAAATGTCTAAGGCGTTTGATGCATGTAAAACATATTGGAAGTGCTTATTAAATGTGAATTTGACTGAATAAGTGATTTTCAACTTAAATGTTGAATGTCAGACTAAGGTTTGATGATAAATGTGAATGAGATTGTGATAGTGAATATGAATGTGTAAGATTGAGCACAATTGATTGACTAAAAGCATGTGATGCATTCCATTACATGAATGCATGATAATATAAAGGCATTTATGATCGAAATCGTTAGTGAAAAAGAGCTTAAAGCCTAGAATGTGGTAAGAGCCTTTGGCTCACTATGTATAATGAGCCATGTATCCCCAACAGATAAGGGACAATTATTAATAAGCTCGGTATCCACAATAGATTACTCGGTCATAACAACATAATAATTGAATGTGAGTCTCATGATCATTACATATACATTTAATATGTATGTTTTGAATGATTTCAATGTATTGTTGAATTGTGTTGAATGAAAAATGTGAAAATTGCAAACAAAGTATTTTTGTGACGCTACATGATGATAAATGAAAGGATGTGAATTATGTGACTATAGGAATTGTTGTGTTATCTGATATGGTTGAACCATCGAGGATGTTTAACTCACTGAGTTCACAAAACTCACCAAATTTGTAACATTGGCTTTTCAGGTTCGAGAGAGGCGATTTAGCTTTTAAGACAACTTAGAAGAGATCTAGTACAGATTTTGGGATAAAAGAAATGGCTCAAAAGTTGGTCAGCTACGACTAAAGGATTTAGATAAAATTTTTATATAATTCCTCTTATATGCAGTACATTTTGTAAACAGAGTTGTAATCTCTGATTAGCTTTTGATAATGTACATATAGGGATGATGTATGTAATGCTACATTGTATTTCATGTTTTGTGAAATGAAAATGAGGAATTGTGTTTTTAAAATTGTGATGTTTGTGTTTTAAATTATGATGCCATGAGATAAGTGAAAGTGATATAGTTAGTGCATCGCTTCTATCAAGTATGTGCTCGAACATCTGATAGATGTATGGGCATGTGACAGATCAGAGTGGGGTGCTACAGTCTTAATCGAGCCGGTGGTCGAAAAGATTGGTTATGACGCTTGCTAAATCTCTTGCCAGAACCACCTTGAGATTTACTAGGCCTCCTTAGTTTAGACTTTGATCTATATCTTGATTGACTATCATTCAACAATTGCTCAATTCGGATCAAGGCAATCTGTAGTTCGGTAAAACTACCTAGATTAGAAATGGCTAACCTTGTTCGAATCTCCATGTTCAACTCGTCTTCGAATCTCCTGCATTTGATTTCCTCTGTAGGAATCAAGGTAGTAGCATACCCCATAAGTTCATTGAATTTTATCTCATACCTTGCCACAGATAAATTGCCCTACTTCAAATCTAGAAATTTCTTCATCTTTTTGTCTAGGTAAATTTTAGGCATGTAGTTCTCCTTGAAGACTCTCAGAAAGTCTTCCCACCTCAAGTTTCAAGGCGTACTGCCTATAATAGTTTTCTACCATTAGTATACTGGGCTTTACAGTAAGGAAACTGCATAGTTAAACTTCTGATCCAGATTGCAGTCCATCTGATCAAAGATTCTCTTTATTCTCTCTAGCCATCCCTCGACTTCTGCAGGGTCTGTACTTCCGTAGAAGTCCACAGTCCCTTGCTTTCACAGTTTATCGTACCTCCTTTCCCTTCTCTTAGGAATTCTCAGAGGCATCCTCTCAGGTTGAGATATCGAAGACTCTCTACTGGCTCCTACTGATTCTAAATCGTTTATGCCAACTGACCTTCTAACTTGATCACCTATGGCGGATGACCTATAATAGACAATAACTTCGATTACTATCTGCATTTCTCCCAATATTTCATATCTAATATTCCTATATGCCTTTATGGATGCCAAATAATGATTTGATACTAAGCGTTGTGGTGCCCCACGCCCATCCGGCATATGCTTGTACATTTATCAGATGTTCAAACACATACCTGATGGAAACAGTGCGCTAGCTATATCGCTTTCACTTATCTCATGGCATCATAATTTAAAGCATAACTATTACAATGTCTAAAACCCAAATTTTCTCATTTCATTTCATAAATCAAAACATACATTGTAGTGTTACAACATTATCCATGTATATATAATATCAAAGACTTATCAGAGTCTACAATTATGTTTATAAAATATGCCACATACATGAGGAATTATACAAACAATTGTATCTAAATCCTTCAGTCCCAACTGACCGATCTTTGAGCTATTTCTTCTATCCCAAAAGTAGTATTATCTCTTTTAGGTTGTCTTAGAAGCTAAATCGCTGGACTTTTAAACCTGAAAAGTCAACGTTGCAATTTTGGTGAGTTTTATGAACTCAATGAGTTAACAATCCTCGACGGTTCACTCATATCACATAACACAACAATTCATATAATCACATCATTCACATCATTTCATTTATCATCATGTAGCATCACAAAACACTTTGTTCATAATTTTCACATTTCTCTTTCACCACAATTCAACAATACATTGCAATCATTCAAAACCTATATATCAAATGTTTATGTAATTCTCATGAGACTCACATTCATTTATTACATTGTTATGACTGAGTGCCTTTTTTACTGTCCTATATCTATTGTGGATACCGGGCTCATTAATAACTGTCCTTATCTATTGGGGATATAGGGCTCATTATACATAGTGAGCTAAAGGCTCTTACCACATGCTGAGCTTCAAGCTCTTTTTCATTAGCGACTTCGGTCACAACTACCTTTATGTTATCATGCATTCATGTATTCAGTCAATCAATTGTGCTCAATCTTACACATTCATGTTCACGTCCACAATCTCATTCACATTTATTATTGGACCTTGGTCTAGCATTTAACATTTAAGTTGAGAGTCACTTATTCAATCAAATTCACATTCAATGAGCACTTCCAATATGTTTTTCATGCATCAAACGCCTCGGATATTTAATGTCTAGAATCAACACATTCAAATTGCATAATAATTCAATTCAGAATCAAAACAAATAATAAATCATTGTGAGACCATCTAGGTTACTCACAGTTTGCTCTAAATAGCTTATTGCCACAATGTCCTGGGAATTTCTAGATGTGGTCACTCTAATTTCCCTTCTATATCATGAAAACATACACATTTACATATTATTAATTTGCACATTCACATGAATACTCAATCATATACATATGTATATGGGATATGTGTAATGCGTGCTCAACGACAATCTCGGGTATATTTTCTTAATCCACATTTCAAGATCATTCATAATTGAAAGCTCAAGTATGTCTAAATTGAACTTAGGTTAACAACTCAATTGTTCAAGATTATTCTAAATTCATCATTCAATCATTTACTAAGGTTATTCTAGCATCTTTAAGATCACAAAATATTCAATTTGTCATTCATATTACTAATACACAACATTCATCTTCTTTGGATCACATTGGCCTTCAAACGTTTACTTTCATTCCCATAACATCTTAAAATTTCAGATTTGAACACTTGTTACATAACAATTCATTCTTAAGTTCTATCATCAATCCTTACCCTAAACATAACACTCATTTTATCACTCATTCAAGCATCATTCTAGGCTCAATTCAAGCTTCATTCAAGCCTAAATGCATCACATGAAAGTACATAACCATTTGTTGTGGCAAACCACACATAAAAGAGGCATTTTTGATGTTTAACTATCGTGGGAATTGTTGACAGAGAGTTTCTGCCTTTGTTAGGCATTCTGTGGGATGCTTCCATCCTAAAACTCCTAGCCATTTTCTCCAATTTTCTAAATCTTTCAACTCTTCCAAGATGCATCCAACACCTCATATGCTTAGTCTAACATTTCTAGCTTAATTCATCATCATTCCCCCTTCATTCATAACTACATTTCAGTTCAATATCATCTACACACAAACCAAAATCCATGATTGATCATGAACACAAAAAATAGAACATATTCATATACACATTCATCTTCAATTTTCTGCGCGTATTCAACTGCATTTTTCACCTTCATTTTGTCCTTAACTATCACCTTAATTCATCTCATTTCAAGACACTAATTTAGCTCTTTCTTTAACCTCAATATAATTCCAGTTCATCTATAAAACAATTACCTAAAAATTAATATAATTAAGCATTAAAAACAAAACATGAGCATATCATGTTTTCTTGAAATTTCTGCACTATTTGTACATCATTATCATAATCTTTTTATCTTAAAATCTTCTCTACAACAACTTATGAAAGGTTAATCGTCTTATATGAAAAAGAAAAACATTTATATGCTCATTTCATCACTCACGATTCGCACATATATACCTCACCATTTAATGAATATTTAACCTCTAACTATCATCAAAATTTGTTTCATTCCACAAAACATGAAGAGTAATGCTTTATACTTACTTATTTAGCTTCAATGTCTTCAAATCTCTCTTAACCCTAGTTCATCAACACCATATGATCATAATCATTCCAAAGGTGGAAGGGTTAGGTCTTTAGTGACAAATATGAAGAAGACAAGAAAATGATAATAGCATATGAAAGGTGAGAACAAGGTTCACTAAGAAGATTGAAGAAGAGGAAGAAGAGAGATTTACGAATAGATGATAGCAAATAATAAGGTGAAAGACAAATTAAAATAAGAACAGTCTTTCACTCAGGAGAAATTCATGGGTTAAGACATTGTGTGGTCTAATTTCTATAAATCTTCATTTGGTCCTCTTATTTAACTAGTCCATTTAAATTTAATGGTCTCCCAAATTTTCTATGACATTTGTCATTAAATCCTAACACCAAATGTTAGTTATTTCAATTATCAATCATCACTTATTTCTACTACCATAAATCAATTGTCCTACCACTTGACATTTTTCCTAGTCCTAAAAATACTAAAAATTTAGAATTATCCTAAAATTTTCCCAAAATTCTAAATCAACAATTAATATCACCAAATACAATTTTCAAGACATATAAACCACAATTCATATCAAGATGGCATTTACAAATCAATTATACCTAAAAAGTGTCAATGAACGCACGTACAATCATTTTAATGTGTGCAAAAATTAATATTCACATGTGTGTGTTTGCTATATTATGCATGAGCACGAAATGCATTTTCCTAATTTCCCATTGCTATTTCTCTCATGTATAGTATTTTAGGGTTCTAATCCTGAACATGAGATAACAGGATGTTACAACAACGTGGAATATGGAGAGGCTTCTTTAAAAGATATGCATTTTTGTCTTTAAATGACAAAAACACAAAAAAAAGGAAAAAAGAAGATGATAATCGTAAAAATGGAATTGAAAGCAATCTTCCTTACGATTCTCACCATTTTTTTCTCCTGATCTTTCTCATCTTCCTCCTTTTCATTCTCTTTCACATATTTTGCTCTTCATAGAACAAAGAAGAGAGCTAGCACTCTTGTCTTTGTTCTAGCCATTTCTGGATCAAAGAGTTTGATTCGGGTAGTTTCTCCGATCTCTGCGTCGATACCATTGGAGACGATCTATTTTAGTCGTTATGGTTTGCAACAACCTGAATAGTAGAAGATCAAAGAATGAGGGAGACTAAGCACAAGTACATGGTTATTATATGAATGATTGATTTGTGTAAATGCCATGAATTCTTTATATATATATATATATATGTTATGAACATGTATATAAAATGTGAATTTTCAGCTAGGTTTAACGGTATTTCTTTGTATAGGCATATAGATCCTGGAGTTCGGGAAAGTCCCGAAAATTTTTTTCCATACCATGTGTATATGATGCACGCGTTGGGATTTTCCTACAGTGGTATCAGAGCAAGGTTATGCCTCGTATAAGCGATAAACCATAACATGTGTGATGTTACCTATTGGTTATGACAGTTGTGCATTCTAATTGTGTTAAATTCGAAATCAGTATAGAGATATTGTTTTTGAAATTTCCTTGCCTAGATTTGCTCATGATATGTTTTTGAATATGTTTGTGAAAGAAAAAAATATCAATGTGATTTGATATGTTTTTGCTAATTAAGTCATTACTATTCTGGTTGTTGTGTTTATGCACATTACATGAACAAGTATGTTTGAAAATTTAAGAATAAATTCTATATAATTTTTTGTTGGATTTTCTTTCATAACCCTCTTTCTAAGATGCTTATAAATGTCTATGAAGATGTAAAAATGTTTTTGAGGTGATTGAATATTTACTTGAGAATGTATTGTGTGCTGTTGGGAATGTCTGTGTTGAGGAACACAGATTCCGGATTGGCTTGGTTGCTAAGGTTGGTTGAGTTTTACTTGGAAATAAATTCTAAAACAATTCATGGAACATGTTAGGTACACGTTATAGCCTTTTTAATTTTCTTAGCATTTATTGAAAATTTTTCAAGCAAAAGTCATATATGGACATTTTTGAGAAAATTATTGGACCTGGTTTGTTTGAAGTGGTGATTGTGTGTTTTTTTTCAATGCCTCAGATCATTTTTTTATATGATTAGAAATATGTTACTTTGATGTTGTATACATGTTAAATTTATTTTCTTGAAATTGCGTTTCAAAAATTTTTGGTTGTCAAATATTTCATATTAGCGCCTCGTCAATATATTCAGTTGTCTTGATTATTTTGGTCGTCACAAGTTATGTGACAAGTGTCGAAGTAGTCTTGATGAAGTGGAGATTACCTAGAGATGCTTCGGTGATAGTTTGATGTTCTCAAATTATTTAAAAATCTAAGAGATTAATATCATATTAATCTCTTTTAAGTATTTCAAGTTTAGTATGAATAGATATGGCAAGCGTGATATAATTAAAGTGTTTCATTGGTACATCAGATTATAAGGTATTACACTTGGTATATTAGTATTGAAAACATACGGATTGAGAAATTATATTAGTATTGAAAACATACGGATTGAGAAATTAGTTGATGCCAACATTAAAAAGCAATTCGGTTTAAGATTTGAATCAAACATCACATCTTTAGATGTATAACACATCACAACCTATACAAGAAAACCTTATGAGATGGTTGCATTAAAGAATGCAAGCTATGGTTGGTTAGGTGGGGTGATGATGGTTATGTATACATATTCAATGTGATTGATAAAACGTCCTAAATCATACTATATAGTCATTGTGACTATAATCCTACGACTTAGATAAGACCAGAATATGAAATTCCTCACATATAATATGACAACTCTATAATCCTAGGACTTAGATAAGATCAGAATATGAAATTCCTCACATATAATATGAAAACTAACGCCTTCCACTAATTTAGGGAGAACCAAAAAATTTTTATAGTTAGGGTTATTAGGTAAACCTAAACCCACTCTTTATGGATATGTTCAAACCATAGAAATAAGATTTTTAAATTAATAGATCGATTTTCACTAGAAGCATTGATTTGTTAAGTAAACTCAAGGTCAACGTAGACAGAAGCACAATTGGGTAGCATACATCAAAAGTACGTGCATCAAGAGTTGATAACCCATGTGCATACATTATGAGTTGATAGCACTAGATGATAGTTGCAGCTATGATACAATTGATATGACTGATACTTACCGATTGACCTAAGGTGGTTTATTGGGTAAACCTAAGGTCATTCTTAGTAATGTCAGATAGCGACCCACTAGAACACTTTGTCATAATTTTTCTTGGATTCGTAGTGAGGGCTATGGATTCTTTGAAACTAGTGGGGGTTATATGCATGTCATGCAAGTCTTTATAATCATGCATGTATTTATATTCTAACATTCTTTCTCTCTTCACATTTATGTTGATTGAAGATGTCTTCTAATGTGAATATGCACTCACATATAGATTTTAATAAATTGATTGGACCTAATTCTCTTGATTGGCTGAGAAATCTGAGAATTGTTCTCAGATCTGAGGAGCTAGGCTATGTCCTAGATGTTCCACTTCTTGATCCCCCTATTGCTGATGCTTCTGATAAGGATCAGAGAGCATATTGTTAACATCTCAAAGATAGTGACTTGCCTACCTACATTATGCTAGCCTCTATATCACCATAGCTGTAGAAGTAGCATAAGTCTGTGGATGTAGTGTTTCATCTTAGAGAGATGTTTAATGAGCAAGCTCAGTTTGAAAGGTTCGAGACCTCAAGGCTGCTCTTCACGATTAAAATGACTCTAAGAACATCTACAGTGTAGTATGCACTAAAGATGAATGGTTATATTGACAGGTGAGCCACTTTTGGTTTTGTTGTGGACTATGAATTAAGTATTGACATAATTCTAGTTGGATTGTCTTATAGTTATTTACAGTTTGTGTTGAACTATTAGATGAGCCAAATCTCCATGACAATCCCTGAGTTGATCAATCTACTTAAGATAGCAGAGCTTGCTATCAAGAATGATAGCAAGCCAGTGCTAGTGGTGGATTCATCTTCTTATGGTTCAAGAAAAAAGAACCTAAAGAAGAAAAGGTCCAAGAAACCAAAAGAAAATGTCGCCAAAAAGAAACTCAAAGAGATTGCGCCTAAAGGAACTTTATTCCATTATGGCAAGACTGGCCATTGGAAGCGAAACTGTAAAGTCTATCTGAAGTCCTTGAAGAAGAAGTAGGCATCAGATGCCTCGGCTCCTTCAGGTATGTTTGCCATTGAGGTTAATACTATTTCTGGTTATAACATATAGGTATTAGATACTGATTATGGCTCATATATATGTAATGATATGCAGGGCCTGAGGGATAGTAGACAGCTTATGAAGGGAAAACTGGACCTGCATGTGGGGAATGGAGCAAAAGTTGTTGCATTAGTCGTAGGCACTTATTTTTTTTCACTCCCCAATAGGCTTGTAATTAAACTGGATGGTTATTATTTTGTACCTGTTTTAATAAAGAACATATTTTCTGTTTCTTGTTTAAATAAAGTTGGTTTCCATTTGAATTTTAATAGCAATGGTTGTTCTATTAGTTTGAATAAAATGCTTTATGGTACTGGTACATTATGTAATGGAATTTACATATTAGATATGTCGTATCCAATTATGAATTTCAATGACACAAAAAGACATAAATGAGATAATTTAAAATCAACTTACTTATGACATTGTTACCATGGCCATATAAATGAGAGACATATAGCTAAGCTCCACAAGAGTGGTAGTTTAGGGTCATTTGATTATGAATCATATGAAATGTGTGAATCTTGTTTATTATGCAAGATGACTAAGTTACCCTTTAAGGGAAAGGGTGAACGAGCGAATGGAGTATTAGACTTAATACATTCCGATGTCCATCCATGCCAGAAGTGGTTTTCTTTACTTCATTGCCTTTATCGATGACTATTCTCGATATGGGTATTTGTATCTAATGAGATATAAATCTAATACATTTGAAAAGTTCAAACAATT
Source organism: Erythroxylum alaternifolium (assembly GCA_027478495.1). Lineage (NCBI taxonomy): Eukaryota > Viridiplantae > Streptophyta > Magnoliopsida > Malpighiales > Erythroxylaceae > Erythroxylum > Erythroxylum alaternifolium. The sequence continues at coordinate 12,376,686 of JANIIA010000008.1, read as the reverse complement.
CAGAAATGAAGTTGAAAACTAACTTGGGAAAGGTATCAAAACATTACGATCCGATCGAGGTGGGGAATACTTAGACTAAGAATTTTTAGATTATCTCAGAGACGATGGGATTTTATCTCAATAGACTCCACCTTACACACCACAACACAATGGTGTGGCCAAAAGGAGAAAGCAAATCTTGTTGGATATGGTACGATCGATGATGGGCTTTGCAAATTTACCAAAGTCGTTTTGGGGGTATGCACTTGAGACATCTATTTATTGCTAAACAAAGTTCCATCAAATGCAGCTGATGTTACTCCATATGAGATGTGGACTAATAAAAAACCCTATCTTTCCCATTTGAAAGTTTAGGGCTGTCTGGCTTATGTGAAACGAATACAGTCAGATAAGCTTGATGCGAAGTCTGACAAGTTTTTGTTCGTAGGATATCCTAAAGAAATAATGGGATATCGATTTTACCATGCTAAGGAATAAAAAGTGTTTGTTTCAAAGCATGCTGTCTTATTAGAAAAAGAGTTTCTTTTAAAAGAAGACAGTGGGAGTAAAATTGAACTTGAAGAAGTTCAAGATGCTCGAATAGACACGAATTAACTACCTAAACCTGAGACTGTTTCTCATACAGATGAAGTAACAATTCAACCTTCTTCAACACAGGAAGTTCATAGGTCATGTAGGATATTCTCTATTCTCGAGAGATATGGATTTCTCGTGATTGAACAGAATGATGTATTGCTAATAGAAGATAATGAGCCTACTACATATGAAGAGGTTCTGAAGAGTTCAAAGTTTGAGAAATGGCTTAGCACCATAATGTATGCTATACTATGTACAAGACCCAATGTATCATATGCTCTAAGTGTTACGAGTAGATACCAATCAGATCATAGTGAGGGTCACTGGATAGCTATCAAGAACATCCTCAAGTACTTGCGAAGGACTAAGGATGTTTTATTGATATATGGAGATGGAAATCTAAAAGTGAGAGGGCATACAAATACTAGTTTTCAATGATAAGGATGATTCCAAATCCTAATCAAGTTATATATTCACACTAAACAACGGGGCAGTCAGTTGGAAGAGTTCTAAACAAGAGATGACTTTCGATTCAACAACTAAGGCAGAGTACATTGCGTCTTTAGATGCAGCAAAGGAAGCAAATTGGTTTAAAAAGTTCATTATTGAACTTGGTATGGTTCCTAGCATTGATGGGCTCATACAGTTGTATTGTGATAACAATGGGGCTATTGTGCAGGTGAAGGAACTAAGGTCTCATCAACGGTCCACGCACGTACTCCGTAGATATCATCTGATTAGGGAGATCTTAGTCAAGGTGATGTACAAATAGAGAGAATTCCTACTGAGTATAATATTACTGATTCGTTGACGAAGCCATTGTCACATAATAGCTTTGATTCTTATGTACTCCCCTATGGTATTAGATATCAAGAAGATTGGCTTTAAGTCAAGTGGGCGATTTGTTAAAGTAGTGCCCTAAAGGCAATCGCCTTTAGTGCATTTTGTACAAAGTTGTGTACATACTTTATTTTCAATAATAAAGAAAAGCATATTTCATTAATTTGGTGTTCATTATTTATGA
>JANIIA010000008.1:12358453-12374986 GCA_027478495.1 Erythroxylum alaternifolium | reverse complement strand
GAAAAAGATGATGGAAGTGCATATGAAATATTTCATGTTCATGAAAGACATGTTTTGAAAATGTGCCATTTGGGCAAGGTGTTTACAAGTTATGAAATGCATGTTATATGGGTTTGGTTCGGTCCCTTAAGCATGTCAAGTGCACTTTAACTAAAGGCTTTTTCCGCCTGCCCGCTAGTGACATGGAGCTCCTTCACGGACTCCCATAAGTTTACAACTACGCAAAACCATTTTGTGAGAATGCGATAATACGTTCTGTTCACAGCAACACAAGACCCTTATGGGAAATGTGTAGTACGTTTTGTTTTGGACCTATCTAAACCATTTGGATGTGTTTATGTGTTAATGATATGTTGACAAGATTGATGCATACATGATTTGTTTTATTGTGAATTTGGTTGAAAAATTAAGAACCATGTGTTTTATGACTCAATAAGAATTTTCTATGACAATGAACATTTTAAACAGTTTTGCTTGTTATTCGTTATAAACTTGTTACCTATGAGCTTTTAAGCTCACCCCTTTTTCGTCCCATCTTCAGGTAAAGAAAATGAGATCAAGTGAAAGAGAATCGAGGCATCACTCCAAAATTTGCATCTTTTGCATTTTAAGCTAGATTTGTATCCATAAGGCTTTAGTTGCATTTTAAGAAAATTACTATTCATGTATCTTTCTGTATTTTGGGCATTTTGAAATATTGATGTATTGTGGCTGAAAATGCCCACTAAACCTTTGTAAAAACTCTTATATTTTGATGTTAATGGAGTATGTTTGTGCTTTGTCGATGATATGTCCAATTTGTTCATTGCATTTCTCAAGTTTTCCATAAGGGTGAGAATTTGTGTTCTAGCTTCGATGGAAATACTGTATTGATCTAGGTTGAATTGGATGAAGTTTCCCTCTTGGAAATTGTAGATTATTTTCCTAGCTTTGCAATGATGTATAGTATGAAATTTTTGGACATTGGAGTTGAGAGATATGATTATTAGAAGTTTGGGATGTTGCATAGGATGGACATTTAAAACACATACAGTATTTTGAAATTTTGACCCATTTAGAGGTGATTTTTATTTTTGAGTATTCATGGAAGCTGTAGATCTAGAAGTCTTCTTTTAAACAGTCTTTGAATGACCTTAATCTGATACTTGTAGTGAAATTTATGCCCTTTTTACCTAGACAAGTCGAAGGAAGAAAAAAGAGAAGAGGAAACTCGCGATCGCGACAAGTTACGATCGTGACATTGCAGGCGAGGGCGCCAGGTTGTGATCGCGACATAAGCACGATCGCGACCCACAAGTCCTTTCCCTCAGCCTGAACATGTTTCACTCTTTGGACCATAACTTTGTCGTCTGACTTCTAAATGACCTGATTTTTGAAGCATTGGATTCCTAACACATTCCTATATCTCTCCATAAAAATTTATAGCTTTTGGTATTAAGTTGAAAAATATTGATTGAATCAAACTGAGGGGATCGATCGGAAGAGTGTGAGTTGGATATTTTTACTGAACATGCTTCAGTATTTTGATGATATCTTAATCCATAGAGCTCCAAATCAGATGATTATTATTTCTAAGTAAGATAGAGACATGGAGCTACAAGTTCGCTGAAGGAATCAAATTTTAATTCAGTCCCTAAGACTTTCAATTTCTGAAGTGAAGTTGGGTATAGTGTACTATTTTAGTGCAAAAATAGTCCGAAAATGTTTGGGCTATAACTTTCAAAATTTTGAACTAAATTGAATGATTTTGGTGTCATTAGAGACTTAAGACAATGGGAAACAAATGTTCTGAAGAGGTCTAATTGAAATTCCAATTTGCGTTTTCCCAAATTTTGTTCGGAAATAGGAAAAGTGAGTTCTTTTTTATGATTGACTGGTTTAGGCACGCCACCCTTGTGGGATGCGCGTCCAAATGTCACTTAGGACATCGGGCACGTGAATCGCAAGGGCGGGGTCCCAACACTACTTAAACTCAAAGGTAAATTCTATCGTTTAGCGATTAGGTCAGCCATGCTTTATAGAGAGGATTTTTTCCTATTAAATAGGTGCATATTTATAATTTAATGGTAGTAGAGATAAGGATGCTTCGTTGGATGAGCAACCTTATTAGAAGAGATAAGGTCAAGAATGTAAAAGTAAGAGACAAGTTAAAGGTGGCTAATATTAATGAAAAATTAAGAGAAATAAGACTTAGGTGGTTTGGATATATTAAGAGAAGACACTTTGACATTCTAGTAAGAAGATGCGAGAAAATTATTCTTAGAGACTATAAGAGGAGAAAAAGAAGGCCTAAGAAGAACTGGGGTGATGTGATTAAGAATGATATGACTATGCTAGAACTTATTAAGGATATGACCCTTAACAAAATACTTTCGCATACTAGGATAAATGTAAAGGATCTAACATGAAGAAGTTCTTTTCTTTCCCAAAGATATTTTACATATTTTCCTTCAAGGCTTATGTCTTGTCTTTAGCCCACACATTTAATCTAAATATTTTCTTATTTAGTCGAAATATTTTTTGCAATGATTTGTTTGATTTGTTTATTTTCTTGTCTCGTTCATTGTTTTTGTATTTATTTACTTATTTTATCTTTTATTCTTATTCTTAACCTTGTTATATATTTATTGTATTATTTATTTTATTACTTATGTTATATTTTATTTATTTATTTTTTATTATTATTATTATTATTATTATTATTATTATCTTTTATGTATATTTTTATTTTTAATTATTATTTCTTTATTATTTTTATACAGGTCTATTGGAAACAGGCTACCAGATCTCCCCAGACCCCGCGATCAGGGAGACTTTCACTAGGTTGTTATTCTCGTATATATATTTGAAAGTGTATTGTTCATCAACCTTTATATATTGTTACACCTCAACATAATAAGTTAGCAATAAGAAAAATTAATAAAATAGAAGTGGCCTGAGCTCTGTTATTTCATAAAATAAAAGTGCTAGTTAACGATTCATACTTGATTCATCAGTTGCATTTGGATTTCCAACTCAGTTTATCAACTGGATTGATAGCTACCTATGTACTCCTCAATTTTAATCAACGAGGAGGCAACTGGAACTTTTAAAGGGGCAAACGGATTGAGACAAAGAAACCCTATATCTCTTTATATGTTCACAATATGCACTGAGGACCTTACTTCATTGATTACTCACAAAACTGAGTAAGGGAATGCTTTCAAGTTTTATCACAAGTACAAGAAAGTATGAGATATTCAATATCTTATTTGTAAATGGTCTTCTTCTCTATGGGGTTGATGATGGTCCCATAAGAACAATAATGGATTCCTTGAGCTTCTTTAGCAGGATCTTTGGACTTTCAATCAACAAGAGCACAAGCTATATATACACGTCTTCTAATTCAATGGATCTCAATCTCCTCACCAAGTACAATTTTAGGTTAGGGATCAATAACAACTACCTAGATGCCTTGGAATTACAATTTTATACAAAAGATTGACTTATCAAGATTGCCATCCATTCTCTGATTCCATTAATAGAAGAATCAATCAATGGAACAACATGTTTCTGTCCGATGCAGGTACCACTTTTTGGTGCCACCACTCATTCATTCCTAAAAGCTAATCAAAGATAATGAGAGAATAATGAAGAACATTCTAAGGACTGGTTCTTTTAATAATTATTTTGGAGTCAAAGTTAAATGGTTAGAGGTTTTTACCCTTAAGGATGAAAGTAGCTTGAAAATCAATTCAATAAGTATAAATAAGATGCTCTTAGCCAAATAGATCTAAAAACTTTTTGTAATCTCAAAATCAATTTAGGTTAAATAGATGTACTCCTCCATCATAAAAGGTCAAAGCATATAGAATATCAAATGCAAATGGTGCACTTCTTGGACTCTTAAATTCTATAATTAAGGAGCCTAGTGTCCTAGGAATCAAGAGCATTGTAGGAAATGATCAAAAAATATAGTTTTGATATGATAATTGGAACGATTTAGGCCCCTTATATACCATTGTAGAACTAGAAATCTTAAAAAAATCTATCCCTGTAATGTTAAAGTTGGATGGATCATTGTAAAGGGTGAATGAAAATGCCAATTCAAAGGCCTCTTTGATTATGAATGATGTACCCAATTATATAGTAAATTTGCAGGTAGGAGATAAGCTCATCTAGACGAATCATTGTTTTGGTCACTTCACTAACAAAATATATTCTTGAACATGCTTAGAATTCCAGGTTATAGAATCACTAGGTGGAGGCTCTTTTAGTTTCCTAACAAATGCCCCAAGGCTTGTTTTATTCTTTGGTTGGAAATTAAGTTAGGTTTGAAAACAATGGATAAATTGAAAGGAATTCCTCTTCACTAACAATCTCTGTAAAGTCTACAATCTAGCTCTTCAAACCTCAGATCATTTACTCTCCACTTCTGCCTGTTTATCACTTTCTAAAACCAGGCCTTACAAATCTACATACTCAATTGTTATAATAGGGGCTGTCTCAAATTCATTGTCTGACAAAGAATGTTAAGTTCCGAGACCGACTAGTATTCAGACCATTGATTAGTTATGATACATACGCATAATGGAAGGACAGGAGTATATAGGTCTAAGTTAACTTGAACATGAAAATTACAATATATTCTAATGAGTATATATATATATATATATATATATATATAACAAGTTGAACATGACCCCTAACAGTATATAATAACGAGAATCTAGTTATATATAATAAATACAACAAACCAACACCATCATGTACATGACACTCAACTCGAGCTGGATTGCCTCACTAAAACATTTTCCCCGTACCGTCACTCCTAGGAATGGATTCATGGACATCCATGCGCGACCAGTTCTCTACCAAAGGAGTCAGCTGGTCTACTTTGTCGAACAAACCAAGGAGTCCACCTGTGTGAACGAAGAGGACTTTTCTCCCCTCCCACTTCTTCGGGTTCTCTACCATGGCCTTCATCAGTCCATAAGTAGCTTTCCCACTGTGATGTTCACATAAGGAAGTAATGTCAATGTTACAAATTTCCCTAAATGAACTTATTCAAATTTAATTAGATTACTAGTAACTATAATCATTAATATATTTTACAACATGCATGTACCATAATTAAACAGGTATGGAAATCAGCTGCATAGAATTTTAACATTTTTCGAACCGACATATCATCATCATTTTAGATTTTGTTCACAAAATCAATCACCTCAACATTAAAAACTTTTTTTATTTGAAGATATTTAAGATCACTTAATCATATATAGATCAAATGTCACGAAAGTGATAAATACCAAAAAGGGGGAAAAAAAAAAGGGACCATCTCTGTTTGTCTCACTCCATATGGAAAATCAACAAAACAACCACTAAGGAATCTAACACTTTTTCATCCCTATATATTCGTAACTACAACCAACAGTTAGAAAAGATTGCCAAAAGAAACTAAGCTGTAGCTAGAGGACAAGTGCTATACCTGTAAACTGGGTCAAGAATGACACCGGTTGCTGTAGCAACTTCCTTGACAAATTTCAGCTCCTCAGAGGTGTTAATTGCATAGCCCAAACCTTTAGCCTGTAAGAAGAAAACTGCTTGTTGACATGATATATATGCGCTACAAGACTTACGTGATTTGGTCAAATGAAGATGCGTTGCATGGAAACACACAATGAAAACTGCAAATTTTCAGTTAAAAATCAATTTAGTAAACTCCAAGAACGTGATTAGATGAGAAGATATATTGTTTCACAAGATGAAACAAGTTACACTTTAGTTGTGTTAAAATAATTAATGTCAAAACATTTTCAGAGTATTACTCCATGAAATGCGTAAGTCTTGATAAATTATTCCATGCTAAAACATTTATAGACGACTAGTGCACGAAATGCATAATAAGACAGGCAAGCTTAGCACATTCAATAGCATGGTAAACGGGATATTTTCAATTTCATGGTATGTACCACTTCAAAAATAAGGATAACAAAGACAAGTGACCTACAAGACCGCATATCTATGAAAGAGCTTATTTCTCTTTCTCTTTGCCTCTATAAAACACAGATTAAAAAAATAACTAAAAGAAACGGAAAATGCAAGAACTAAAATTAAAAAGAAAAGAGTATTCAAAATTCTACACTCAAAGCCCCACCTCCCAAAAACCCTAAAAGAGACCAAGAGTAGTCTCCATCAACCATCTTTGCATATCCTAACTCGTTAGACAATGTAACAGACTTATTGCATGTTACAGCTGGTTAAGAGGATGTAAACAAAGGAAAAGCAAAAAAAATGGTAATATAACATGAAGAAGAACTAACATTGTAAATGTCCACTATATCTCGAGAGTTAACTCCAGCATTGAGTCCATCAATCAAGTCTTGAACAAAATTGTAGAAGTAATCGGGGTCATCACAAACAGCGAATGCATGAACCTATAACATAGGAAAACATAAATAGATTAACAGATCCGGATGCCTACAGGCCAGGAAATAAACAAATTATAGACATGAGGGAAAACCTTAGCCTTCAAATTTCCAAGGTAGGATCCTAAAGACAGGCCAGCAATTGTTCCTCCACTAAAACAATGACAGATTACACGTCAATCTAAATTTAAGAAAATATATCAACACACATTGAAATATCACTTCCTAGCTTTTTGAATTATACTTGCAAAAAGTCAATGCCCGATGTCCAATCAAGTTTCTTCAAATTAAATGTTAACACCAAAATTCACGATAGAAGACATATTAATATCAAATTCCAGGAAAAGGAAACAACTTTTATCTAACTTATACTTCACAACATAAACATATCACAAAATTTCAGTTGGAGCTGCTTTACCAAAGGTTTGTTACTTCAGCCTTGCATGGCCCTGATTTGGTCAAAGACGGTAAATTGTAAAAGCCAATGTTTAAGAAACGGTGATTACTTTCATTATTAGCTAGTGAGAATTGGACAACAACCAATTATCAGCTGCAATGGTCTTGAGGACCCACCTTATCACTTCCTGCGCTGTAGGATCTTCTATATTTTTTTATTGCAATCCTGTACTAATAGAAATATATAATATTGAGAATCGGTGGTTCTTGTAAATTTTTCCTCTTTTTAGTTAACATAATTGCTGTACTTCACAGTTACAGAACAAGGTCCATACTTATTACCCATGACAAAGTAGTTTCTGTCAATAATCAAATTATAAGTTTGAACATGCTGAACTGTGACTCCATGTCCTTGGTTTGGTATACTCTGTAGATGTTGGTTTCAAATGTTCATTGACAGTCAGTTTTCCAAATTTTAAAGAATATCTTACAGGTAATAATAGATATTTGGACTAGTATAATGCAGCCTATGTTAACAAATAATTCTATAAGCATTGATAAAAGACCCAGATTATGCATGCAAAAGTTTTATACCCATGTTCCTCACTGATTTAACAAGCTCACGTGGAGCAATCTAGTGGGCGATTCCTCAGCCTTTGACAAACTCAAATATATACCTCCTACTGCTGCTAATGGTGAACAGAGTTTTTCCTCTGATTCAAATATTACAGCAGGAGCCAGGAAGTGTCCTCTTTTTTAGTGGGATTTTTCTTGGTCCAGAATTTCCTCAAGTCCAATACTGAGCTGCTACAACATGAAAAAAACTTCAAATATTGAAAGCACTTTGATCATTGAAGACTGTCTTCATCTTTAGATTCAATTGTGAAGCTAATATGGACAAAATATTGAAGGCAGGACCTTGGTACGTGCATGGAAAGCCACTCATTCTCCAGAAGTGGAGAACTAGCATGGAAACGGTGAAAACCAAGAATAAGAACATCCCCATGTGAATCAACTTTTCATAGACTGTTGCTGGAATATTGGTCCACAGAGGGGCCTAGTCAGTAGCTAGTGCCTTGGGCAGAACAATATGCCTAGACAGGCAAGTCCCAACCCTTAAAAAGATTGGATATGCCAGAATATGTGTCAAGGATAATATGGAAAGAGGCTTATCGGAGAGCATTAAAATTATGAAGTTAGATGATGATGGCAAACTGATAGAAGCTTCAGTTAGCATCAGTTATCAATGGAGACCTGTGAAGGCTGGAGCAACCAAAACTTGAAATCCTACAACCAAAGTCAAATAGAAAGAAACCAACCTCCTCTTCAACACCATGAATTTTTTAGCTTGGAACTTGGGGGTTTTAAATAACCCCAAAAAGCAAAAGGTATTATTTGACTATATCTCAATTATGAAATCTAGTTTTGTTGGTGTTATTGAGACCAAAAAAAAAGTTCATTCTCTTCAAGAGGGGTAATGGTTCATTGATAAGAGCCGAGAACTATAAGCAACCATGCTCAGCACTTCAACGATTGCCCAGGGAGCAGAAAATTGAGAGCGAGAGTGGTGACTGGTGCGTGTGACTCACACACAGCTCTTCAGGAGGTCGGACTTCTAGGATTGGCTCATTAGCGAGGGGCGCCCCTACTGTTGCTGGCCGTGAGAACAAGGGATCACTGGAAAATGGTGACCCAAAAAAAAAATGCAATGTTCTGCTCCCTGGGCAAAACTAAGACAAAACTAGAGTTTTTTGCTCACCTGGACAGAACATAGACTGAAATTCAGATAGTCAAACTTGGCTCTGATACCACATAAAAGATTGCATTTACTTCATATTCACTGCATAGAGGTAAGGGTATATATACACAGTTACAAGATTAAATTACGGAATGTAATCGTAAAGATCAAGGGATTATAATCCCTGTTATAAAGAATAGAATCAACGCAGATAAATACTCAATCTGTAACACTCAAAAATTAGCCCCTCAGTACGTCGGGACATTTTAGATTGCATAGCAAATTGGCAAGGTAGCTTATCATTTGGCCTTGTAGTCAGGAAGTAAAATTCATAATGTGGTGCATGTTTCACAGCTAAAAGAGTACAAGGGAGATCCAACAACTTTGGTCCCTCTTCCTCCACTGTTGGAGGTAAAGCAATTTTATGAGCTAGGCTAAATAGGGGAATATGGGAGTTAGTAGTGCAGTGGCAGGGATTGCTAATAGAGTAGGCTTCTTAGGAGTTTCTTGAAGATTCAAGAAGACCTACCACGAGTTTGAGCTTGAGGACCAGGGTGGGTAATGATATGCAAGATGCATTCATAGGGAGGAAATATACAAGGAGATCAATTAAGAGTTGGTAGGGGTGGTAGTTAGGAAGTTTATCAATTAATTGGATCGTTTCTGCAGTACTTATCTTATTTAGACAGCAGTTATCTTATTAAGGATTTTCAAAAGTCTACTTTTAGTAGGAGAATAAGTTACCAAATGCCTATTATGTTTTAATTCCAAAAAACTATATGTATTCAGCCTATATTAAAAGGGAGAGGAGGAATAAGAAAGGGTCAGAATTCATCTTAAAATCGTTGGCAAGGAGCTTGCCAGGGACGAGATTTCTCAGCAGCAACTATAAGGTCTAGAAAGAGGGAAAACTCCAATAAAGGGAAAGAGAATTTTCCTATGAGTCATCCCGTGATTATGTCCTTAGCAAAAACAACATATGTCACGATTTTAACAAGAAATAGTACACATAGAACATTGCATATTTTGTGAAGTTTGCTACAATAACAAGAAGATAATCAGGTAAAACCTTTTGAAGCAAGCTGATGCATGTATGTCTATGCTAAGCCTTTTATGTATCATCTAGGAATTCACAGGTTGGGTTCAGACCAGAAATCAAAAACTAAATTAGGTTGCCAACAGCCAAACATGCCACTATTACTACTACAAACAATCACAGGACATCCAGGTTTCAATAGAGAAATTTCACGGCTCTCTCACATAATGCACTTGATTGAACTACATGAAATTTTATGCATTTTGTAATATAACTTTAGTTTCCAATAGACACAATTGACAAACCCTGCCTGTACAACCAAAGTATTCATATTCCACTTCTTGTGAAGTTCAAGTTGAACTAACTTTCATTTAATCAACTGACAAGTGAAAATACATTCCATCAGCTATCAAAAGCAAGTGAAAAGTGGGTTAGAAGCAAAAGGAAATGGTAGGAAAAAAAGAAGGCATAGCATAGAAAATTAGGCAGAGTAGAGAAGAACCTTCCACAAGCCACAACAATATCATCAAATTTTAATCCACCAGGACAAGACTTAAGTTGCTGCTCAATTTCACTTATTGCTTTAATGTAGCCCCTGAATGAAATATTTCAAAATGAAACAATATCATCGATGTGCAATACATAAAACTTATAATAGCTAAACACAATCCAAAGAAAAAGCTGAATAGTTAATATGATGTGCACAAAAAATGTCATCATGCATACATCCATTGTATCAAAAAAGAATTTATATTTAATACAATGAACCCTATACGCTACTGAAACACAAAAGACAAGATTTTTTTTATCTTTTTTGTAATGAAGATGTCGGGAGCCAGGTTGTACAAGCACTATTGGTAGTAAAAAAGTAAGACAAAGAAAGAGATAGATACAAAACAGCATGGAAGAAAGAGATCACCAAGCGCCAAGTATTAATACATCAGTAAGATCCAAAGGCCAAATGTAAGGTAAATGCAATGGAAGTATGGATTTTCTCAAAAAAAATCAATTATAGTGTATGAAATGCTACACCTAAAATGCTCTAGATTTTCTTTTTAACAACATTAATAGACATTCAGTTATGTTTATCCCACATAACTTTGAATAATAAGGGGGCAAAAAGGAGCAATAAGAGAAAATGATTCAATACAAATTTCATTGCAAGATATTATAAACAGAAAAAACTACCCCTATATTACAAGAAAATGAGGAAATGAAGAAATGACTAGAAAGAACTATGAAAATCATTGAGAGAAAGGTAAAATCTCACAGCATTCAACACTTAGTCAAAGACATAACTCAACTGTACTATTTGTTTCACTTTTCAACCATCCAAGTGGAACAATTCCCTTCTCAAAACCTAACTCCTCCTCCCTACCCTCCAAGCACGTGCAAAAAGCAGAAGCTCATCATGGAAATTGGACAAAAATATAATAAATAAGGTGGTGGATACCTAATATGTCACTGTTGGATACTCAACAAATTGAATTTCTCTCGCCATCTCTCATGCATCATAACGGCAGGAAAAGATGCTACTGATTGAGTTAACACCTTCATTTTGAACAAGATTCCACAAAATGGATTTAGTCTATCCTACATCTAATTACTACCTACCACTGCTACTCCTTACGCTCACCTCCTAACTGAAAGTGGATGAAAGAGGGAAAATGGATATACTGAAGGAAAGAGAAACACGAAAAAGCAACATGTCCAAGAAAAACAGAACCCCAACTGTTAAATTACCACTGTAATTCTATCATTACCAACTAGTAAATGCAGAAGAGCTTGAGATTGCTATCTAATATACTAATGAAGTAAATGAAGAAGGGCCTACTGACACAAAGAAAACTTATAAGGTGCATAAAAATGATGAAAATGGTTAAGAAAGCTCAATAGTTGCACCAGTTGATGCAAGCTATGATAGCATTCCAAAAGAAGACCAGCATTAGTAAACAACTCACCATGTTCCTAAGGCGTTCGATCCACCAACAGGAATAACATATGGCTTCCTCCCTTCCCTTTGCAATTTTTCTTTCAAGATATTTGTAAGAACCTGGTATCAAAACCAAATAAAAGGAAAAGAATATTGACAGACCTTATTTGAGGTGCAATAAACTGACACTACTATTTGGAAAACATGCAAAGTATTTGAAACCAAATCCACTGTTTCAGCTAACCAAAAATGACATTAAAAGCGAGAAATGAATTGACACCCTTGCTATGAACAGTAAAATGATCTAGCTCAGCTACATAATGGCTTCTTAACAAACTGGGCTATTGCTTTTATGATTAACTCCTAGAAGGGTAATTCGACAAGGAAGGATCATCCAACCTTTGCAGAGAACCTAACTCCTAGAAGGCGCATAAGACAATGCATCTGCTATAAGCAATAAGAGTGATTAATACTATGACAGCACAAACAAATAATTTTTAAAGGGAGTTATAATACTTTTTGAAAATGGATTGTAGGGATCAACAATTTATAATGAACCATATTACTATGATGCTTTGAGTGCCCAATAACGAGCATTTCATAGTGAAGCAATTAAACATAAATTAATGACTTTGCCAAACGAAACAAAAATCACAATAATCTCACAATTGAAAAACCTGATTTATTTAAGGCATAAATACAGACCACGCTACCAACTTGCGCATATTCTTCTTTTGAAATAAGTTGAACGTGCGCTCCAACTAATCGCTCAACGAGAAGGTTGCCTGTCAATCCAGGATCTTGATCCACAAGCACCTGCGTCGACATTTCAAAGTGTCAATGAAAATTTATAACGCAACCATATTTTACAACATTCTTGTGGCACAAAACTAAAAAGGACTGCGAATGAACCTTAGATGTGCGAAGAATAAGATAAGAGTCGAGATTAAGATACTTGGCGGCAACAGCAGTAGCACGGCAGTGATTGCTCTGAATGCCTCCTATTGTTATGATACAGTCGGCACCCTCTGCCACTGCTTCCGCTAATAAAAACTCCAACTTCCTAACTTTGTTACCACTCAATTGCATGCCGGACAAGTCGTCACGCTGAACAAAACCCAAAGAGCGTATTTTTTTAGTTTGAACTAAAACAAGAAATTTTAACCAAGATTGAGATTGATGATGAATTCACCTTGAGCCAAACCTCGGTGCCCTGAGGCAAGTTAGGAAGGTTCCACTTATGAATAGGAGTGGGAAGGTGGGCAAGCGAGAAAACGTGAGAAGGGATTGGATTGAGATGGTTTGCCCATGAAGGAGGAGTATAGCGTTTCTGGGTCAGGAATCGGAACAACTCACTCTCACTTTGACTGGGGCTTCTCTCCGTTTCCATCTTCACCTGCTGCGACTGAGAATCAACAGTAGTGAATGTAGGAGAACCAGCCTTTGGTTTCAAGGAACTGCGTTTGTTACAAGAGATGGTAAAGGTGAAGGGAGACTGGATGAGGAGACAGTGTTGGCCGAGGAACCGATTGCAAAGCATCTCATTTCAATGTTCTTGTTTTTGTTCTTCTAGTCGTTTGTTTTTATTTTCCTGCGAATTCTTGGTAATAATTGGCCGTTTGCTCCAGCGGTCTAAAAGTTTTTACCTGATTGACCGTATCAAGTTATTAAAAATGTTTGGTAATTAGTTGATTAAGTTATTATATTTAACTCGACTAGCAGCTGAAAATAAAAAGTCAATTGTATCATTTAATTTATTACTATTTTGCTCTAAAAATAGCCTGTGACTCTTTTTTTGGTTTTTTTTATTTTTCCATTTTAATTTTAATTTTTTGACATAAGTGTCGTCACATCCATCTAGTTGAGTGATTGGTATTTGTTGTGTGTAAGTTTTAATTAATGACTTCCAATAATCTGCAAGCGCACAATTCGTTAGCATAGTATCAAGATGTCGATCACACAAAGAGGAATGAAGTTAATTTAATCCTCAAATCTAAGGCCAAAAACAATAAAAGAAAATTCAAGATGCAACTAACTAAAAAGAAAATTCAATTCAATCAATCAAATTAAATTAAGAATCAATCCCGGAAATATTAATCACTAAGCAATTTCACATACCCAAGAATTAACCTAAGAAAATTACCAATTGAGCGAAAGGAAATTTTACCTATCCTTAATGCTAACCTAATTGATTATGAATTACTAGATTGTTGATTCTAGACGATCCTAGGGTTGATTACTCTTTCTTGAGTTATAACCATTAACCCTAAATTGTAAACCATAATTAGATTATGGACGTCGTAATCTCTCAATTTACAACATATCCAAAACTCTAATTAGTTCTGAAGTTTTCTAATAAATTATCGGAAACCTATGCAAAATCTTTCTTCACACAATTTACCAATTTGATTTAATTCTAATTTCTATTAAATCACCTAATCCTCGTTAGCCTAATTTAATCATTTTTCATTCGATTCACCCTCTCAATTTATTATCGAATTATGTAAACGCATAATTAAATCATAACAAATCCAATAAACAGATAAACAAACAAATTTCATTAATTCAAGAGTAAAATTTCGAATGTGAGTTTAGAACATCATCAACATTCTAGATCATATCATCAACTATTTATTCCAATTCCATACAACAATAAAACTGAAATTAAATAGGAAATACAATCTAAACGGATAATGGGAGGCAGCGATGTCAGGAAACTCCTGATCCGAAAAGTACGTCGAGTTAGCTGTTTCTCCTATTCTCTCTTCCTTCTTCTCTTCCTCAATCGATGAATTCTCTCTAGGTTTCTCAAGGTAGCTAATGTAAAAGATCTTTCTACCTCCTTTTCTTATTATTTAAATATCTTTTGTGTTATGAACAACCCTCGGATTTTTTCGGAGTCTGAAAGGTTCAAAAAAATCCTCGAAACTTGAAGTTTTTAGTGTCTGCGCATCTGCAGTAACATCCCATTCTTATATTAAGGGTTAGAGACCTAAAATATCATATATGAGAAATATTATTGAGAGATTAGAAAAATGTAGTTTATACTCATGTATAATATTAGTATACACACACGTGAATTTATTCATTGCACATATTACAATAATTTGTTCATGCACTCACCTGATAGTTTTTGGGTATAAATGATTGATTTAATGTGATTATGATATAGATAGTCATTATTTTTACCTTAAAAATTGATTTGGTGTATTAAATTATTGATTTAGAATTTTTGGTAAAATTTGAGAATTTTCTGAAAATTAAGGGTATTATTAGGACTAGAAAAAATGTCAATTGGCGAGACGATTGATGAATAGTAGCAAAAATAATTGTCGGATGGTAGTAGAAATTTTTATGAATGACATTAGGATTTAATGACAAGTGTCATTGAAAATTGGACTAAAATTATGAATCAAATGAACTAGCTATTTAAAAGAGCAAAGGGAGACTATGAGGAAGTAACATGTGGCAACTAACAAGTGTCACTTGCCACACCACTTGTCTTAACCAACGACACCAATATGTTAAAGACCAATGTCCCCTTTGTTTTCTTCACTTTAACAAATGCTCTCTTCTTCTTTTCTTCTCTTCTTCGTATTTTCTTCTTTCTTCTTCACATATCACGACACTCTCTTCTCTAAGCATCAATATTGAACCTTGCTTTCTTTCATCACTAGCTACTTCAAAGTTCTTGCTATCTTTTCTTCTTGATAAAAACCCATCTAACCTTACCACCTTTGATGCTGATCATGTGGTTCAATTAAATCTAGGGTTTCTTGGAGATTTTTTTTGAAGAGCTTGAAGTTAAATAAGTAAGTATTATGTTATTGCTCTTCATGGGTTGTTAAATGAAACTTATTGATGATAGATTAGGGTTAAATGAGCATAAAATGCTAATGTATATATGTGAATCGTGGGTGAAGAAATGAGCGTATGGATGTATTGAATTTGTGTTTATGATGATTAATGATTCATAGATTAACGTAGAGATGATTTAGAGTTAGAATGACTTATAACATGAGGTTGAAAGAAGTGCAGAAAATTGATTTATGAATGAATGTTATATGTTATGTTTTTGGGTTAATGATCAAACATAGATCTGAATTGTTGTGTATGATATTGAGTTGAAGTGAAAGTAAGAACAAAGAGGAAATAATGAGGACATGAGATAGAAATGATAGACTAAGAAAAAGAGATGAACTATGATGAAAATGAAGTTAAAAGTGTGTAGAAATATGCTAGATGAAGTGTTTTTCTTGAACTTACTTCTATATTTTAGCCATATATTGAATTTTAGACATCCAAATGGGATTATTTTTTATTTATATTAAACTAGAGACATATCACTACAATTCTTATGAAGGAACCGAATTTTAAAATTGTGTTTAACAGTCTTGAAATTTGGATTGAAGTTAAGAGAGGTGTTCTGTCAAGAATAGTTTGTAGTATTTTGATTATAACATGCATGATACTGAACCAAAATGTATGATTTTGATATTATTAGGAACTTAAGACATAGAGGAACATTTAATTAGAAGAAAGTATTGCCTAAAAACCTCATTGTCTATGTCAAAATGGTCATACAAAACTGACCTAAAAATTTGTCATGAGAAAACCTGGATAACTGCAGGAATACTGGGAAATTAGTTTCTGTTACGATCAGGGTAGGGGATGCCAAGATTATGGGCAGTGATTTTTCATGATAATGTGGTGTTTATGCAATGGTTGAACCAATTAAGGATGAGTTATATAATTATGATGTTTTTGGACTTAGTTGGGACTTAAAAGGAACATAAATGATGTTGGAAAAGTTGATTAAATGTATGATAAGTTTTAATTGATCTTGATGTTATACTTTAAGGAAAAAGATGTTGATGGCAATGCATCTAAATATGAAATGTTAGAGTGTTAAGGAGCACATAACATAGTGAATGAATTATTTGATGCATTATGAATAAGACATAGTATGGAAGGAGATTGGATTTCATGAATGATGAGATTAAGTTTGAAATGTTGAATC
>JANIIA010000008.1:12260520-12275485 GCA_027478495.1 Erythroxylum alaternifolium | reverse complement strand
GATATTTAAATATTCGTATTAATAACATTAACATTAATATCTTACATTTAACAAAGCCTTCTTTATATATATATTCATAATATATTTTTTAGATATTTAAATATCCATATTAATAACATCAACGCTAATATCTTACATTTAACAAACGATATATTTATCAAAGAAGGAAAAATTTAAAAAGGTCACCATAATAATATCACCAGAATAAAGTGTGAGGTAAATAAAGGATTAGAAGAAATAAACAGGTTATTTTATGTCAGTTAAAAAACGAGACAGATAAAATGAAATTTTATATAATAAAATTTTTAGCAAACTAAACATAACTGAACAAGAATAAAACTTTAAACAAAAAACGATTTCAGAAAAAGACATATTTAAAAGGCTAAATGTGGTGAGTGGAAAATTTGTCGGCTGACTGTTGTGCAAGTCACAATCGTGAAACTATAGAAATTAGCGCATTTTATCATGTATTATAGAAAAGATGATAACAATAAGACCCGACGCTATAAATTGTGAAATAAGTAATTACTATTGCGAACTCTGTCAAAAAGTTGATGAAAAAGATAGAAAACAACTTCATTATATATTCTACCTAACATAATAACAATGAATTAAATGAAATATTAACAGGATATAATGCTACACATTTAATCTCTGCTGTCAACCCTATTTCTATTGTCAACTATATTAAGCAGTTCATGTAAGTCAAGGTTAATTCACAACCGTGGATAGAAAACAACTCTATTATATATTTTTCCCAACAACATGTTATAAAGGAAACAAAGAACTTACATATGGTGGATAAATAAAGGCCAACTCTTGTTCACTGAAATGAAGAAGATGTGATGTGTTCAATCTACAGTAGAAAAAAGATTGACTAAGATAAAATGCGACATATGTAATTTACTATTCTCACTTTTTGTTAAAAAGTCCTAAGTGACGATTTCGTGCTACAACGGATGATGAAAAAGATAAAAATAGTAGCTCCATTATATATTTTACACAACATGTTATCTATTAAGAAGTTAAGGCAAGTAAAACGATATAGGAGGTAATATTGTTGGATGTCACAGGTGTGACATGTTAAGTCACACCTGTGAGACCTTCAAACACCTTTATTATCTATTTTGCACAATATAATAACAAAGAATGAATAACTAATAGAACATAATGTGATACATGGAATTCGTCTTCTTTAACTCTATTAAGCACATATAATCACTAAATTGATGAAAATTTTAATAAACTGAAGAGCATATGATAATGGTAACCAAGAACTTACAAATGGTGGATAAACAAAGAAGAACTCTTTTTTACTCAAACAGAGAAGAAATGATGCCTTGAATATATGGCTTTTTACGGTTTGGAGCTAGAGGAACATGTTTGTAAATATAGCGAGAAGGAAACATTTGTATGGTTAGAGAAGAAAAGATATAGACATGATTTAATTAGAAAACAAAAAATTATGTTGTACCATTCTTTAATTAAACCTAATCTTTGGTTGCTAGTACAATATTATTTATAATAGAAAGCCATTAATAGATTAAATTGATAGCGATTGTCATCAAAAAAATTTATTTCTAAACTACCTGACTTGTTTCAATCTAGCAACGTTATGTCCATCAAAGTGTCACATATAATAAATTACGAGTTAAAATACGCGAGGCTCTAAAATGACAGTAATAAATTTTGGAATCTATTCTGAATCAAATATCGTGTAATGTAATAAATTTTGATTAAATTTTGAAATCGATTCTAAGTGGTGTAATGTAATAAATTTTGTAATTGATTGTTGCTTATCATGGTTGTGAACCGTAAGGAATCCTTGACTTAACTTGAAAGGTTTTATTGAATCATCGTGTCTATAATCAACGAATTTTTAATATATATTAAAGCACTTAAATAATTTGTCTAGATGACTAATTCTCTACATTATATTGATAATAAATCATTAATTATAGAAAATAAATAAATCAAAATTATAAACTAATATCAAGAAATTTGTCACAACGGTCAATGAAGTAATTCTTTTGCAAATATACTTATGATAAATCATAAAAAAGTCTCATCTATGAACCGTAGGGAATCCTTGACTTAGCTTGAAAGGTTTTATTGAATCATCGTGTATATAAACAACAAATTTTTAATATATATTAAAGCACCGTAATAATTTGTCTAGATGGCTAATTCTCTACAATATACTGATAATAAATCATTAATTATACAAAATAAATAAATAAAAATTATATAATAATATAAAGAAATATGTCACAATGGTCAATGAAGTAATTCTTTGCCAATATGCTTATGATAAATCATAAATTATAGATAATATAAATTATGTAAAAAAATTTAAAATATGAATTTTTAAGCTGGTTTATAACATGTTCAGTTTTCTAAGCTAAGATTTCTAAGTTAAGTATTTATTTTCTAATTGCACTTATAATAAATCTCAAATTATACATACAAAATAAATTACATAATAATTAGATATTAATATTAAAAAATATGAACTTTTAATATAAAATAAAGGATCATAATTGTATTTGAAGTTAGACTGATATTAGTTTTTTAGAGCAATAAAAAATTTCTTCTAATCATAGCTAGAGTATTGCCAATTTTAAACAGCTAAATAAAGAGAAAATCAAAATTTTGATAATAATTCATTTTATTTTAAATAAAATTTAACTGATTTAATTCAGAAATATGGAAGGCAATAATAATTTAATGAAATTAAAAGAAGTCATGGTTATGACTTCTTAAGTCATAACCGTGTCGTGATATAGGATGAAAGGCAATAATAATTTAAATAATAATTTAATAAAAGTAGAAGAAGTCACAGTTGTGATTTCTTAAGTCGCAACCGTGCCACTTGTCACAAGAAATCACAACCATGCCACTTATCACGGTTGTGACTTAACTGTGAACGTGTTATGTATGAATTATTTTGAATCCGATTTCTAATATGTTAATTTATATAAGGTAAGTTTTTTATTTTCTAAATCTTAAATTATATGTATTAAATAAATCACGTAATGAAAAAATATAAATTCTGAATATAACATAAAAGATCAAATTGTGTTTGGGTTAGAAATATATTATTGTTTTTAGCATTAAAAATTTTTCTTCTAGCCAAAAATTTTTCTTCTAACCAAACACTGATAGCATTAATAATTTTAAAAATAATTATTATTTAAATAATGCAAAATATTGTTGTTTTGTTAATGTAAAATTAGGCAAATAATAAAGAGTAAAGAAAAGGATTTCATTAATACACAAAAGGATTTCATTCATCATTCTAGTACATAAAAGGATTTAAATTGTATGCACCTACACAAAAGGGGATTTCATCTTATATGATATTCGATGAAGAATCTGCGCTGAGTATGCACAGAGGTCAAATTAACTCTTGCTTTAAAACCGATGTGATACTGACATGTGACGCTGTTTGAGATGAGGTGGTATGATAGACAAAAGACCACCAAGCAACAGTCATATATTTGACCTGTAAATGATCTCGTCATAAGGGCTTCTGTAAAATTTTAAGAAGGGTAAAAAAGACTCGTAAGAGTTGTGAGAGTTATAGTTTTTTTTGGAAAATAAAAACATCGTGGGTGATCAAAAGAAAGGGGGTTATAGGGTTTGCGGTTTAGTAATTTTAAATGTCTCTGTTATGGTGACATGCTACGGAATGGGAGTCAAGTGAAATAAAACTTTATTGGTGGCAGTTGCATAAGGTTTGATGTTTCGATGGACCCCCTTCTATCAATGGGTGATGCAAAGGAGATAGATATCGCATTAACTGGGTTAATTTGTGTTGATCCCAAAGGAGAGTTGCTAGTGGATTCTATTTCTGAAATAGTTGGGCGAGTTAAGGTAAGGTGCCATGGTTTTACTGAGTTAGAATGTTACGAAACAGTAAATGAAAACCTTGATGAAGATAAGCCATGTTTAGCTGTTGATCTAATCGACGAAGCGTCAAATTGAAGAGAAGAATTTTACTGGTGATTGCATAAATTATAAACTTCTAATGATTCTTCAAATTCTACTGAAGAAACCACTGTAGTGATTGTTGAAAATTCAATAAATGGTCGTATACCCTATAATCATCAATATTTCACAATTACTTACCAATCAAGATTTGAATTATAAGTTATAAGATAAAAGCAGTAACAGGCTCATGTATGTTAAAAAAGTGTAAAGAATGAATATTTTCATAAAAAAGTTAAAAGACAGATAAAATAAACAAGAATTAGTTTTATAAATAACAGGATTACCTTCCATAGATAAGAGAAAAAAGAAGGTAGGTCGATTATAAAAACTTTGTAAAGTCTGGATAGGTAATAATCGGTGACAATTTTGAACGTTGATAAAAGTACATTTATGAAAGTTAAGGTAGACTTGAAAAACCCTGGGAAGATAAGAACAACAAATTATAACAAATTATAGGAGAACATGTGACAAAGTTATATGCAGTTACTGATTTAAATCTAATTTAAAGGTTTTCAGAAGGCAGGAAACGTATAATAGTGAAATCAACACACTGCCATCAAAAAGAAGTACAAAGTGTTCATAGTCTTTTTGCATAGTTGATACGGCAACTACCAAAGTAAACACAATGAAGCCTGTGAATCTACAGAAATTGAAGCAAAAGATAGAATGTTGATATGATTAACTATGAAGGATAAAAATTGAAATCAACACACAATAAAAAATTATGCATAGTAACTTACAGTTTTCTTGAACGAAACTTTTGGTAATCTTGTTTAAGGTGCAAAATCTTGAACCAATGGCAATAAAGGAACAATAAAGCTTTTGAACGATTAAGATGTAAGAAAAGTCCAAATGAATTTAAAAATATATATATAAACAATCTTATTGATAATTTCTTTGAGTTAAAAAAATGAAAAAAAGTAATCGGTAGAGTTAGAAAATGACCAAAATAGGTCTCGAATCTTCATCTTTACCCACTACATAAGCAAGCCCTTTAGTGATTTCAGTGGCAAATTCATCTGCTGTCAAGTTTCCTATATTTCAAAGAAAAAAATAGCAAGTAAAAGAAAGAAAAATAAACAATATTTGAGCGTAAGATTTTGAAGCAATGTTATTAGCCTGAACTATTTTAACTTATAATAAAAACACAAGATGTATTCATAATTAAAGAAGTAGAAAAAGAATTGGTAAAAACGAAGACAAAGAATCAGTACAAAAAATGTAGGAAGATTTGATTGCATTAAGAATATTATAATACAAATTATTATTACATTACCGATAAATGTGCTTTCTCTTCAAGAAAGGCAAGCCTTTAAATTTTTTCAGCTAACTTAATGTTGCCACTGTTAGCTTTAAGGAATTGTTCAATACAAGGCTTGTTACAAAATTTCTTCTATCATTGTGTAGAAAATAATGTTAATGGCAGCAACTATTTTGTGCATTGATAAAATCATACAATCTTGCTTCTTCATCTATAACAAAATTGAAAGAGTAGAAAAAGAGAAAAGATCTGACCTGATTCTGTGACAGAGAAGTTTGCTTGGTTAGATGATGCATGAACTTTATTTTGTTGAATCGATTGGGAAAGATCTTCATTAAGTTGATATAGCGTTTCTTTGTTCTTCATTCTGAACAAGTTAAGCAATACGAAGGAAACAAAGAAACTATGAAGGGAAACAAAGAAAATAAATATGATGGAATATTTCACGAACGTAATTGATGAGAAAGAAAATTAAAACAACGAATGAGGGATGTTTAAGAACATATTGAATGTTTGTTAAAAAAAATTAATTACTTTTAGATTTTATTACTAACATCCAAATAAAATTCATTTATAACATCAAAATTTTAAATCAGTGTATCTGTTTGAAAGATTGTCTGTTGAAATTAGCGGTAGAATCTATTCGAAAGATTTTCTATTATATCGACCATCGAAGATTGATATGATGCAGCTTATTTATTATGATATTAATTTCTTTTTAATGTTGTCAACAACCAAACAAGCAACTGAAGGGAAGAATTCATCCTACGTAAATTTAGACATGTGAGAACGAGATAGAAGATGATGAATATCTGTGAATTATTGTATGTCACAGGTATGACATATTAAGTCACACCTGTGCACCATGGTCATAAGTGTGACACGATAAGTCACACCCGTGCAGCATAGTTGTGACTGAGTCACACCCGCGAGAATTGTGTGAGTTAAAGGGAAGAATCCAACCGTTAATTAAATGGATGGTGGGATGGGTCCATCCAATTCATCCTTATCACGGCTATGACATGTTAAGTCACATCTGTGAGACATAAAAAAATTAATGTAATTTGTAATTTATAACGTCATCAGACCGTTTTGACCAGAATTAATTACTATAACCAACGAGCTTAAATTAATGTGCTTTCCATAGTTATTTCCAGAAATATATGGAAGTTAAGTCAGGATTTAAGGAGAAGTAGAGTCGATGCCTAGGCCTTCTAAAGTTCAAATCTTATTAGTTAATTATTTTTCTTATGGAATTCCTATTTGATATATGTATTTAAAGGGTCTACTAAATTCACCTTATTGTAATGTTGTAGTATTGCTGAACAAAACAATACATTTGTAGACATCATTTAGCTAGAGGTTAAGCGCCGAAACAAAGTATTCTCTCATACATTATAAATTAAAATTCTATTTTCTATTTAAATAAATAAAATTATATATAATAATATTTATATTTATATATTTCAATTTAGATGATAAAATAAAACCAAAATAGATTATTATTTTGAAAGGTTTTGATTAATGTAACATATTATTAATTTTAATATATTAACAGTTTGTATAGTACTATTGAATATATATACTAATTTCTACTTGAACAAAATTAAATTAATTTTATAAAATAACTTTTGTAATTTTTAAAAATTTAACAGTAGTTGGAAAATAATCACTTAATTGACTTCAAATCAACCTTCTACGTATTGTTAAAACAAATATGTTATCTGCGAGCTTACAGGAATAAAGTAACACAATGTATTAAACATTAACAACATAACTTTTGGGTACAAAAAACAGAATTATATCATGGTAAAGTTGCTCAGAACATGAGCTAAAATCGTCAGATATCTTTGGGGGGCTTAAAATTGATGGGATGGGTTTCAAGGGTTGCATTCTCGTCTTTTTTCCATATTTTTTATTATTTTTTCAACTTCACATGTGATAAGTCTTGAACTAGTTACATCATAAGACAGAGCATAAATACCAGCTTCACTGTCCAATGATCCGGGAGTAGTTTTAATCGTATGAATGTTAATATTAGCTTTCTTTCTATCCCACAACTTTGGACAACTAAAAATAACAGGTGGCGATAGATCTTACCTGGCTGTACAATTGTTTGAATTTGCTGGAAACTATGACCACTCCTTCAATCCTAGAACCACAAACTCCCATTGTCACCTACAATACGATGAATGGAAACTCATAAGAAAATCTTATTCACCAAATGGAAGAAATAAGTACTCCTACTATCCACCACTTAATAAGTAAGGAATCAAATGCAGGCCAATGTTGTAGGTGAAAAAGAAAAGTTGAACTCAATTATATTGATAGTTGATCAGTTGAACTCAATTATTTGACAGTTGATCATGGACCAGGAAGAGGAGTAAGGCCCCCTAGCTTTTTAGCCTGAGAAAGTACTAGTTTTCAAATAAGCAGAGTGAAGATTAGTCTCTTATGGGCCATCTTTAAGGTCATTTCTGTATAAACTTGACCCTTTTTTAAAGCAAAGATCTAACATGTAACCTAATACACTATGTAAAGGTTATGACAAACCAGAATGTCAATAACAAATTACTCACAACTTGGAGAATTATTTCATCAAGACTAAGGATAACAAATCATGTACCTCCTATAGCCATCACACCATCCTCATTGACATCCATTGCATTGATTATGGTTTTCTGTTAGGACCTGCTGAAAAAAGAGAATAAAACAATCAATTAGAAACAAAATTACATGGTAATATAACTGATGACAAAAGCTAAAAAAAAGATAATCAGTAAACAGTTCTAACCACATGTGAAGACAACTTGAAATTTATCTACAAGTTCTATAAAAGTATCATAAAAATATAACTATTAAATGCCATTGAGACATTATCTAGTTCTGCAGTCACACTTATTTTAGCACATTTTTATAATTCTTATATATCCTGGCCCCCAACTAACTTTAATGATACTATAGAAAAGGCCCTGTCACAAGATGGATTGATATAAAAGATGTCGTTGAATGTTGAATAAGGTTAAAAGACCCAATAGGTATGCACCAATAAGGACATATGATAATAGAACAGTCAATTTAGTATCAATCTCCTAAATGTATTACCAACACAATGAAGGAAACTCATAACAAACATTACTCAGAAGGGTAACTGTTTCAATACAATCCATGAGTTTACTGAACAGATAGCAAATATGCCAACTGCATCGACAGTAACACCAAAATTTACAACAATGTCTTTTGCCCCAAAAGAACAAATCACTTATGTACTTCAAATAACCTTGTAAATTAGTCATCTGATACATATCAAGTGCAGAAGCCCCATGTCCATAGTGAAGATGCTAAATTTAAAAGAATACAAGGATATATTATCCTAGAAAGTAAAAAGAATGACTAAATTTAAAAGAATACAAGGATATATTATCCTAGAAAGTAAAAAGAATGATAAACTATAGCTTTAAGCAATAGTGTTTAATGACTTCCAGTATATTGGGCAAAAAATCTCCTTTGGGAAGACTGAACTTCTTAATATTGTCCATAGATGCATATGCAAAATAATTCCTAAGAAAAAAGATAGATGAATACATATAAGATTCACATTGTTACAAGAGCAAATGTAAATAGAAACAAACGATAAATATTTTGTCATCGCCAGCAAAAAAGATATACGTATGCCTTTGGCTGACAGCAAGGCTTGCAAAGAGAAATATACTAACCAATTAATTCTTGTAAAATAAGATTAGTCATATACAATTGCAATAACACATAAGAGAACAAGAATTATCTATCTCGTGCTTATTTAACATGTCTTGTCAGTGTCGGCCTCAACCTTGTAGAAACAACATCCCATATTTGGTCAACCAAACTTAAGAAGAAAATAACACTTTTGACATTTCGTTCCACTAATTGTTTTGAGAATTGTGTAGTTATTTAATGAGATAACAACCAAACCAAAATAATAAGTGCAAATAATCACAATGGAACCCATAGATTTTTTATTTCAACCATTTTCCAATAATAAAACTCAAAAGAATTTTATTAAAGAAGACTGCATTAAAGCTATTTTGAGTTCTAAATCATCACCATCATATGTTGCACAATTCAAATTTTGAATAACATCACAGGGAACTGAAAAACATCCACACAACAAGGTACCCACTCACCCTTCTGATCTCTATGTCCAAGTTTATATCAGGAGGAGGTATTAAATAATCACACGCTACCATGGGCACTTAAACTCTCAACAATTTAGTCAAAACCTAAGCAATGCCTAAATTTCACAATATTTTGCATCTGATCCAATTACAGACAGTGAGGACAAACCTTCCTTAACCACCAAAGCCCCATCTACACAAGTAAAATCGCAAGCAATTATCAAATGTTGGTGCATAGTAAAACATGGGTAGAATAAAGAAGGATGTCTAATTTACGGTTAGAAAAACAAAGAAATACTTATGTGCAAACATAACTGCTAGAATTTACAGCCACTGCATACCGATGACAAATCAGTAACTGTGTCAAATAAGAGCAGTTAGCATCTCAAAAGTCAGAGTTTAAATTGCTAATAACATGTATGGTTTGATCTAGATGCAACTTTGACAATGGTTTTCCGAGAAAGTGAAGCTATTACCCTTGGGCGAGGTTGGGCTTTATAAACAAGCCTTACTGAGCTATCTTTAGTATTATACTACATATGCAAAAATCATAATTAATTCAAACAAAAACCAACCTGATTTTAGTATACATAGAATTTCATAAGAACAGACTAATCACAGAATATTGCCAACTAATATAGATATTGAAATTTAAAAAGATTTAGTTACCCAAAGCGTAAATCTTTTGATACACTTAACTTTAGAAAACAAAATTTCTACCAGGTAAAGTAACTCATAAATTATAACGAATTAGAAAAGAAATTCAATTGCCTTTCACAGCTTACTGGAATAACACTATTTAGAAGGGCCTTGTTGGCCACCGCTTGCTGACCACGGAATGCATCGTCAATTAAAAATCCTCACGTTAAACTTTTTTGTCGGTTGTATACTTTTGCTTTTCCTTCAAAGTCCTCTCTACTAACCACCACCTTCTTTCTTGGTGATGGAGAAGGACACAAAGCCGGAGGAGAGAGAAAGGCTTTATGACTGCGTAAAGGTAGAACATTCGAGAGTCTCGGTTTAAGAGTAAAGGACTTTGTGAGGGTGTAAAGGTAGAACATTCGAGAGTCCCGGTTGAAGAGTATCCAGAAGTTTTTAGTTGACTATTTCAATACCATATTACTTAATATCTTAGCTCAACAAAACAAGAAGCTAAACATTAGGAGATGATCATTGTTAAGTCAAGAAGACTTCACTTCTTTTATTGATTTTGATGAAAGTCAAATAATAATAATAAAATAAGTGTGTAAATTATTTTGATGAGTTTGTTAAGTGCGCAGATAAATGTAAGTAGCACAAATCATCAAATTAAGATGATATTTAAGAGATGACTAAGATGAAGTCGACTAGACGAAGTCACATGTTTAAGACGAAGTCGACCAGATGAAGTCACATGTCCAAAGCGAAGTCATAAGACGAAGCAAAGTTGTAAGACTAAGCGAAGATATAAGACGAAGTGAAGACATAAGATGAAGCATACAAATCAAATCAAGACAATAGAATTGAAGAATAATATACAACATTAGTTAGTTAGTTAGTTGGAATTGGTTATAGGAATCAACTAATAACTGATCTCTGAAGATTCTACAAGCAGTTTTCTCAAGAAGATCGTTGGAGAATTAGACTATAAATATCAGTTGTAGTCATAGACAAAATATAAAACTTTTAATTTTTAACTCTCAAATCTTTACTCACACGAAATAATTCTGTGATGAAGTGAGTATACTGTAAAAATATCCTGAGTGAAAAGAAGGAAGAAGAGAGATCAAGAACACCTGTAACGTGAGTTTAGAAAACTCAAACAACATCTTTTCAAGTGAAAGGGAAGGCTAGAGCCTAAAGAGACTAAGATAGCAGATAAAGAATACTTTATGAAAGAGACCTGAAGAGTCTCTAGAATTGAAAAATAATACTTGTAAAGTTGCAAGAGATAGTGAAATCTTAGATAAAATCTGAGGACTGGACGTAGTCCAAAGGTTAATGGTGAACCAGCATAAATCGAGGTGTCAAATTCTTTAACACTTACGTCTTTAATTTCTTGTTGTTAGAAGAATTGATACTATTTCCATTGTTCCATTACTCAAACAAAATAAGTGTTTTGTTTTGTAATCGTCTGAATCTTTTAAGAAAATCAAGAAGTGTTTTTAAAGATTACTATTTTAGACGAGTTAACACAATTAAACCACCCTTCTTGTGTATTTTACATATTATACGTGATTTCTATAATAGTAAGTGATTTACTTCAATTAGTGTTTGAGAGAAAATATTGAAGAATAAAGGAGAATAAAAAAAATATCCTGAGTGAAAAGAAGGAAGAAGACATCCATTTTAGGGTTGTGCCGAGCTATCGTGAAAAACTCTAAAGTAATAGGAATGTAAATAGGTATATCACACCGAACAAACCTATTCCACCTTATGTTTGCAGCTAGTTGCTCAAGTTTTTGTCTCACTCCTATGTTCTCTAACAATTTAAAATCAAAATAACAAAGAGTGACTATTTCTCTATCTCTAAGGTCACAGAAACGCGTAAGTTTTTCCTCCGAGTAAATTAGAAATGGGAAACGGTAATTTACTGCTAAATCGTGTTTACCTTCACCGAAAACTTGCAAGTGAAGCTCATCACGCAGTTTTCAAGCCATCATCTTCCTTGGTGCCACTGTAAGAAGAAAATCTGCAAAAAAGAGAAAAAAGATGAGTGAAATTTGTATTCAAAAGAGAGAGAGAGCAAAATCTTACCCAAATCCTTGTGTTTTTGAATGATTAATGCATGAAAAGATGAAAAATTGTAAGATTAATGAAAAGAGTTGAAGAAAATACCAAGAATCTAGAGCAAAATGAAGAGTTTTGGAGAGTAGGAGGAGAGAATTTTGTGGGTTAGAGAGAAAAAGAGTGAAATTTTGAAGATTTCCCTTCGAATGGAATTCCCACAATTCCCACAATTGTGGGATTTCTCTCTAGAAAGTTTTTGGAGAGATTTCCCACGATTGTAGGAATCAATCCAATTCCCACGATCATTGGAAGAGGTGATTCTCACGACTCCAAACCTTCTTTCAAGATGAATTTTAGTTCTCTATGATCCCACAACCTGCAAACACATCAAATTAATATTATCATCAAGAATTTCGAAAAGAAAACAAGTTCAAATTCAAACAAAAACCAAATTGAACATCAATCAAATTCAATTCAAGCAAGCTTATAATTAAAGAACCTCATCAATGAATAAACAAAAACAATTAAAGGGGAGTAGAATTCCATGGGTTACCTCCCATGCAACGCTTCTTTTACCATTTGTAGCTCGACTCTCCTTTTTGCTTAAGGTGGTTCAAATGACTAGTATGGTGGCAGTGCCAAGGCCGATCTCAAACTCTTTATATGAGCTAACCCAGAATGGACTCCACCTTATTGTTTTCCTTCCTATGCCTTCTTCAGCGTGATTGTTTCTTCCTGGATGTGTTCCCAGAGTCTTCAATATCTTCCCATCCTACTTGGAGTTCCGATTCCTTGATATCTATTAGGGGTAAAGGAGGACAATAGCCTTTCTTGGACACGTTGAAAGTCAATTTCTCCTTTCCAACTCCCAGTAATAATTCTCCCCCTTCCACGTCAATTCTCGAACGAGAAGTAGCTAGGAACAGTCACCCAAGAACTATTGGTGTTTCTGCATCATCTCCAATATCCAATATGTAGAAATCAGTGGGGAAGATAAATTTATCAATCCGTATTTGCACGGTCCTGATGATCCCCTTCAGCTAATGCACTGTTTTGTTAGTCGTTTTCACTAATATTTTAGTATGTTTTGGCTCTCTTAAACCTAACTTTTGACTAAATGTATATGGAATCATGTTGATACTAGCTCCCAAATCCACAAATGCCCTAGCTATCTCGATCCTATTTATACTACATAGAATGAAGAAATCCCTTGGGTTTTCTTTCTTTTGTACTATATGTGGACTTCCTCCTGATATGTGCTCCATGACCTCTTTCTTCAACGGTTCCTTTAACATGAGCTTTATTTGAAGTTGATTTGTTATTTGTGTCATCTTGCTTAGCTCAACCTCCTTAGAATTCGTCACTGCTCCTCTTGAAGATAACTTCTGCTGAGTAAAAATCTGATGTGGAAGTCTAAGTTGAAGTTCCTTAATTGGCTCGCTTACTAGTTCACTCGGAAGGACTTCAAAAACTATTCGTCCTTCTCCTTTGACTTTGTATTTCTTCCCATGTTCACTTTCTTTTGTTCTCTATTTAAGTGAGGGCTATAATTTTTTCCTTTAGGTTAACCTCAGTGTTACTTAGTAGGCTACTTACATTTATCAAAGATAAAGCGTTAGCTAGTTAACCTACCTGAATCTCCAAGTTATGGATCAATGAGGCACGATTCTTCACGATTTGGTCGAATTTCGCTTCCATCCTCTTTTGACTCTTCTCCTAGCTCGCAAACATCCTCTTTTGATTCTCCTCTTCAGTTGCCAGTTTGGATCCTAACACTTCTATCATCTTATCCATTTTACTCTCCATCGCTCCAATTCGACCTTTTCATAATCCCGAAGGTCCTTTTGGTCTCGCTTGGCCACCTGTATTATTGTTACTCCAAGAAAAATTTTGGATGGTTTTCCCATCCCAGATTATAAGTATTGGAGTATAAGTTATTACCTCATTGTGGCTGGCCCATGTAACTTACCTATTCGGTACCACTATCTCCCAATAAGAAACACTTCACTGAGCTGTGATTGTTCTGCTTGCACAGCTCACATTGAACTTACATCACCTTCACTGTTGAGGAGGATGCTCTTTGCATATTGTTTAGCTGATTCATAAGAGCTGTGATCTGGGCTTACAAAGCATTAATAGAGTCAATGGGTATCATGCCTTTTTATTCCTTCTGCCCTTATTTGCTCCTCTCGCTCGACCAAATACAGCTATTGCTCGCCAACTCCTCTAAGAGATCATGAGCTGCTTCCACAGTCTTCCTCATTAGTGAACCTTTAACTACTACATTGATAGTTCCTCAAGTGCTTGGATTCACTCCATTGTAGAACGTTTAAAGTAGGAACTCTCTCGGCAGGTTGCGATGGGAATAGTTTCTCTGAAGTTCTTTAGATCTCTTCCAAGCTTCGTAGAGAGATTCCCCGTCCTTCTGCTAAAAATTTATAATCTCCTTGATAATCCTCGTCGTCTTCATTAATGGGAAATACTTGGCGAGGAAAGCTTGGGCAAGCTGCTCCCAAGTCGAAATCTGGCCTGAATTCAGCAAGTTGTACTATGCCTTAGCACGATCCTTCAACACAAATGAAAATAGTTTAATAACTACCCAATGACTCAACTGATTTAACTAATTATTAAACTATCCTATGGGTGATCAATTGAATTGATCGAGATATCTCTTCTAACTAATCAATTGACGAGATGATTGTACGTCTATAGACTACCAACTCTAATTGTACCTACACAATTAATTTTACTCAC
Source organism: Erythroxylum alaternifolium (assembly GCA_027478495.1). Classification (NCBI taxonomy): domain Eukaryota; kingdom Viridiplantae; phylum Streptophyta; class Magnoliopsida; order Malpighiales; family Erythroxylaceae; genus Erythroxylum; species Erythroxylum alaternifolium. Next base: position 12,260,614 of record JANIIA010000008.1, on the reverse strand, counting down.
TCTCTCGATTTGTTGCTAGATAACAAATAAAATCAACAATCATCAAAGACACTTTCATTCAATTCAATAAAATAGGAGTTTTAACAAAATAGTT
>JANIIA010000008.1:12207852-12225821 GCA_027478495.1 Erythroxylum alaternifolium | reverse complement strand
TGTTTAGTGTGTGTTTAGGTTAGAATTGTGTTAGTTTATGTGTTTAAGTGTTTTTATGGGTTAGTATAAATCTTTGAGCTTAAATATTATGTTTTTGAGGCACCTTGATGTGTTTGTTAGTGTTTCAAGGCCAATGTCGAAGAACGGAGAACTTTCGGAGACTTTCAGGCTGAAATCATAGGCCACAATTGTCCCACGATCGTGGCATTTGGGCCACGATCATGATAGAAAGGTTTGATGCTGGCCATGATCGTGGCATGTAGGGCCACGATCGTGGCCTGTATTAGGCAAACGTACAAATAAGAGGAAAAGTCAAGTTTCGAGGGATTTTTCAGACCGTTTTGATCCCGGAAAAATCCTAGGACTGCCAAGGTATTTAAAGAACATAAAGAATAGAAGATGGAAGCTTTTGCATTAGCCAAATCTCGAAACCCTAGAGAGCTTTATCGAGAGACTGAGGAAGGAAATGAAGGAAGAGAGACACGGAGAAGAAGCCTATGCGAAGTACTTCCCAAAACAAAAGGTTTCCTGCCGTTGTTGCCTCCATCATCCATTCCACTAGTATTTTCTGATTTTATTTCAATTTTATTGATGTGTAGAATTAAGATAACTGTTGAGAATAGGATTGTTGAATGTTGATACTTATCTAAACTCACCTTCGGAAATTTTGTCTTTAATATTAATAAAATTTGATTTAATGCATTTTTATTGAATTATTTGTGATTCAAATTCTGCACTTCATAATTCGTAACAAACTGAGAGGGTGAACTGAGTGAAAATCGTTAAATAGGACTAACGAGAGTTAGGTAATTTAATCAATTAAGAATTGAATCAAACCGATAAATTTGTGTAACAAGAGATCTTGTATAGGTTTTTAGTAGTTTATTGGGCAACTTAAGATCTAATTTAGGTTTTAGGATAAATTGTGAATCCAGAGGTTGCAATTTCTCATAATTTGATTAGAGTTAAAAATTAGGGTTAATGATTATAACTCGAGAGAGAGAAATTAACGTCTAAAATTGGTAATTTAATAAACTTGTAATCAATTAGGTTTTCATTAAAGCAGGATAAAAATCTCTTTTCTCTCAATTGGTAGTTTTTAAGTTTTTTTGTGATTGGGTGTTGTGATTGTTATCTTGTTTATATTTCTGAATTTGATTTGGGAATCAATTGCGTGATCGAATAATTTATTATTTAGTTTTGTTTGTTTTGAATTATTGCGAATTAAGTTCAGCCTTAAATTTTAATATTAGATTAACCTCCTCGTGGGATCTACACCTTAGGTACTATGCGAATAATCTATACACTTACGGAATATCGAGGTTTAAAAATATTAAAACTTTTTCATATCGGAACTTGCGACCAAGTGCTTGGCGCCATTGATAGGGAGGCAATTAATTTAGTCCTATAGTTTAAGACGTTTAGTTTAGTTTTTTATTTTTGTTTTTGTTCTTTCGTTTTATTTTAAAAATAGTGGTCTTGCATGAACCGAACAGTCACGAGAGGTTCAATTTGTGCAGCTGAAACGTTAGACTTAGATATCAATCGACTAGAGCTCGATGAGAAGAAGAAGAAAAGATCTTGAAATCAACAATGGCCTAGGAATTTCATCAGAATATGGATCACGGAGCGAACCAAGGATGTAAACAACGAATCCTGATGGACTTCATGAGGCCGAGGTTCAATGCGGCAAATCAAGGAGTAACTAGGCCGTTAGTTCAAGTAACTTCCTTTGAGATTAAAACAGCCCTCCTAAATATGTTTTAGCAGAATGTGCAATTTTATGGATTGGTAAACGAGGATCCCAATGCACACATCGTGAACTTCCTTAAAATCTGTGATACTTTCCGATATCATCAGATGTCGGAAGAAGCAATTAAAATTTGTCTATTTCCTTTTACCCTTAGAGACAGATGGAAAGCTTAGTACCATTCCTTTAGCCCAGCCAACATCACGACGTGGGATTAGCTAGTTCGTGGCTTCTTAGATAAGTATTTTCCTCTGACCAAGACCACGAACATGTAAGGAAATCACCAATTTCTAGCAAGGTGATGAGGAATCAATCTACGAAGTGTGGGAGAGATATAAGGATTTGCAAAGGAAGTGCCCATACCACAACCTACCCAAGGAATTCCTATTGTAAACTTTCTACAATATAGTAAACCCACCAATAAGAGGCACTATCGATGCAGCTTGAAAAGGATCACTAACGTAGAAGACAGTTGATGAAGTAGAAGAGTTGATAGAGGAGATAGCGGGTAATAGCTATTTTTAGACGAACAAGCGGGGTAACAACCTGCTACCTTCAGAGAGCAAAAAGGAATTATAGCAGTTGATTAGATGATAGAAATGCAAGCAAAGATCGACAACCTGACAAGACAGCTCAACAGAGTGAAGGCTTCGTCTTCAGCTCCAATGAAGGCCGTACAACTTAAGTGTGAACTCTGTGGACATATGGACCATGATACCATAGACTATTATTTGATGAAGGAAGACAATCCGGAGCAACTAAATTACATGGGGGCTTAATATGGACGAGAAGCGGCCAACAATGCCTACTCCAACACCTACAATGCTGGGTGGAAGAATCACCCTAACTTCTCTTGGATGAACAGCGCTAAAGGACAGTTCATGCCACAAGGACAATTGGACTTTCAATAAGATAAAGCAAACTCAATGGAATCGAAGTTAGAAAAGATTTTGGATAAAATTGGAGGCATAGAGAATGCACATCAGAGGCTCAAAAGCAAATTCGAACAATTAATGAAAAATCATGCCTCGTCAATACATAATCTAGAAGTCCAAGTAGGCCAACTAACGAAGGCAATGTTTACTCAGAATGCAGGAACCCTTCCAAGTAATACCAAGTCTAGTACAAAAGAATGGATCATAGCCATCAGTCAAGCCCAGGATAAGGAACCTAAACAGGTTAAGGAAGAAGGAGATAAAGGAGAAGGCCAAGTAATTAAGGAATTCCTTCTAAGCGAGCCCGTAATTGAGCCAATTAAGGTAACTCATCCTAGAATCCCATACCTTATCTTTGCTCAGTGGAAGCCAATTGCAAGTGGGGCAACGAGGAATTTGAAGGAGACTGAATCAAACAAGGTCGAGGAAGTCACGAAACAACTATAAACGAAGCTCACATTAAAGAAATCTATCAAAAAGAAGGTGAAGGAGTGAATATTGGAAGAACACCCTAACATCGCATAAAGGAAGGAGGACCCAGGGGATTTTTATATTCCTTGCAGTATCAATGGAGTCATGATAGATAGGGATTCGTGTATTTGGAAGCGAGTATCAACATGATGCCCTACACCTTTAGTAAGAAGTTAGGGTTAAGAGAGTTAGTACCCACAAAGATGTTGGTAAAGACGGCCGACAAAATAGTGTATCAACTGAAGGGGATTATTAAGTATGTGCATGTACAAGTTGATAAATTCACTTTTCCCACAGACTTTTATATCTTAGACATTGGAGAAGAAGTGGAGACCCCTATGATTCTTAGACGTTCGTTCCTGGCCACTGATCGTTCAATCATTGACGTTGATGGGGTGAACTAACTCTAAGGGTAGGAAAAGAGCAAATAACCTTCCAAATGTCAAGGAAAGACTACAATTCTCTGTTACTTCCAACGAATATCCCAAACCTCGAGGAGAATGGGAAGATATTGAGGACCTTGGGAATGCATTCAGGAAGAAGTGCTCGCGTAGAAGAAGGCGAGGAAAGGAGAATTATAAGGAAGGTGGAAACCGCAGTATGGTAGCTCAAGTACAAATTATGAGATTAGTGACTACACTACCATTGCAATCTTCATTCGAACCACCATGAGCTACAAAGAGCATCAAGCTACCAACATTAAAAGAAGTGTTACATGGGAGGAAATCCATGGAAAATTATTTCCTTTGATTATTTTTGTTAGAACGTTTGAATTTTGTAGTTAGGATTATTTGTTTTTCGAATAAAATCAAGAAGGAATAAAATTTCGGGATAAAGTGGATGTTTGATCAAGTAAGTAAAAGAGAGGTGAAAGGGTCACAAAGAATTTAGAAGTGAATTTGAAAAGAATGTGAAGAGGAAAAGAAGAAAAAAATAAAGACTTGGTGGAAAACTATAGGCCACGATTATGGCCTGTGACTGGATAGGAAGGGAGCACGAATTTTTTTAAAGGAAATTTTTACCACTTTACCCTACAACTAACTTTATATTCATTTCTAACTTCACTTTTTCATTCACTTTCACGTTTACCTTATCTCTCTAGAATTGAAACCTACAAAGCTCTCACATCTCTCTATAAATTTTCCAACCTTTAAATTTCTTCCAAATTCTACCTAATTTAGAAGAAATATGTCGCACATTAAGCAACTTGTCAGATGGGAACAATCAGGACAAAATTAAGTTGCTGGACGTGAGAGAAGAAATAAATCAGCAGATTTTGGAGTGCCCTTCCTGATCTATGCAGAGGAGGAAGGTACTCATTTTCAATCTCTAAATGTTAGACAAATAGTAGCTCCTAAATATTTTGATTTTGAAGTGCTCGATAGGTTATAATTGCACGAGAGGGTAGAAAACCTAGATGAAAGAATCCAGTTGGCCCAATTTATACGTTTCCAATTTCCTGTCTATCAAGAGCTCACTTTGGAATTTTTCACGTCACTGTCCTATGACCTTAAGAACCCTAAGGAATTGTGGTTTAGGTTGAGAGAAAGAGTCTATGAATTGAACATAGAAATCATGTGCGATATGTATGGATTCCTCGAAATCCTCCATCATCGATCAGTATGATGATTTTTTTCCTTCTCGATATTGGAATGAACTCACTATAATAGAGCAATTTCATGTCAAGAATGCTCACAACAACATAATAAGGTCCCATGAACACTTGTTGCTACAAAAATTCAAATATCAGCTGGTTTTTGCTAAATCAGAAACTAACAAGTGTTCCACAAAGGAACTCTTTATGTTATGGTGACATCCACACATGTGCTAAATGATATTGTTGTGACTCCGCGCAATAGAAGAAACAATTTAGATATGGGGTACTTAGTGTTTACCATTGTTGAATATTATAGCATGGACTGTAGTGGGTTAACTGTTCGCCTCCCTAACTTCCTAAACCATCATCATTTATGGTGGACTAAAATCCTTAAGTCCTAAAATATGGAACTTAGGGATATCAGCCAAAAGACACATGTCAGAATTAAGGCTAGTCAAGCGAGCTAGAGTTTAACACCATCGCAGCAGGCAGAAGAGGACTCAATCAGTGAAGAGTCCAAGGAAGAGGAAGAAGCTGAAGATCAAGGCTGGAAGAAAGTCTTGGGGGCAATCTCCGAAACCAACAAGATAGTTTCTGATACACTGGCAGAGCACACCAAAATGATGAAGGAGATGGCCTGAACATAACGACGCCAGAGCTGGGATGTCCGTAAGATCCATCGGTATTTTGAGTCTCAAAGTGTTCAATTGCCGCCTTCGACACCATCCCGGCCTCCATCTCTATGAGATTTGTGTCTAACCTTTTTTTTCAAATTAGCCTTTATTTTTATTTGTATTTATTTTCTATTTACTTTAATTTATGAATTTTCTTTTCTTTTATGTGCCTGTTTGTTCCCTTCTCATAATGAGGACAATATGTTGTCCAAGTGTGGGGAGTTTTATGTGTTTTGCTTTGTTTCTAATTTTTGCATATGATATGATAGATGTTAGGTTGCATTTTGTGAATTGTTTGAATATGTCAATGGCTTAGATATATTGAAATTGATTTAATTTTAAACATAGTCTATTAGGTTGTGTAGAATCATTAGCTCACAAAATTAGTGAATTAAGGTATTTGGATAAATATACAGCTTAATTAGGATTTACTGTAAGTTTTGTCACCCCTTAAATTGTCATATTCATTCATAATTTGAGGCCTTTCGACTTAAATAGATTTACTATTATTTTTCATGGAAACAAGTAGCTAAAACAACAATGTAGGCAATAAAAAATGTCTGTTAAATAAATAACTATTCCGCCGACCTTCGGGTTATGAATAGAGCTAGTAGCCAATTGACAACGTGATGTAGCCGAGTAACCAGATTGACATGCATCATAAATGTGTGTCTCTGTGTCAAAAAGCTATAATGTTGTTCCAACCAACCAGCTTAATAAAAACATGACTTAGTCAAGTAACCAGATCAACATTTATTACCAATGTTTGCCTCTGCGTAAATGACCAAGTCCATGTTCAATAAATAAAATTAAAAAAGTGTGTTTTCTAATAAAAACCTACCGGACTTGTAACAAGCTTGACTTTTCATGAAGATTTACTTAGGAACAGTTACAAAGTATGAATAACCAAAGAATTATTAATGTATGTGTGCAATTGAAAAGGGTAAACAAATTAACACTTGGATCTCGATTAATTTATATATTTAGTTCAAAGCCCCTAGACACAGATTTTGCATGTTAATGATTTGATATAACTTAAGTGATTGTGTTTAAGATTAAATGTATTTCATGAAGTTAAAACCATTGCCTCATTACTGCATTGTGTGTTGTGTGTTTGTTGTTTTGTTTGCTCTCAATCAAGCAAACGTTAAGTGTGAGGATGTTGATAGATGTGATTTGCATCATGTTTTAGAGTTTAATTTATTATGTATTAAATGTTAATATGAGTGTTTAGTGTGTGTTTAAGTTAGAATTGTATTAGTTTATGTGTTTAATTGATTTATAGGTTAGTATAAGTCTTTGAGCTTAAATATTATGTTTTTGAGGTACCTTAATGTATTTGTTAGTGTTTCAGGGCCAACGTCAAATAACGGAGAAGTTTTGGAGACTTTCGGGCCGAAACCATGGCCCACGTTTATGGCATAATAGGCCATAATCGTGATAGAAATATGTGAGACAGATTCAAACCTAAGGGATCATAGCCTAAGGGATTTTTCGGAACATTTCGACCCTAGGAAATCCCTAGGACTGCTAAGGTATTTAAAGAACATAAAGAACAAAAGATGGAAGCTTTTACATCAGCCAAATCCAGAAACCCTAGAAAGCTTTATCGAGAGATTGAGGAAGGAAATAAAGGAAGAGAGACATAGAAGAGAAGCCTACGCGAAGTACTTCACGAAATAGGAGGTTTCCTACCGTTGCTGCCTCCATCATCTTTTCCACTCGTATTTTCTAATTTTATTTCAATTTTATTGATGTATAGAATTAAGATAGTTGTTAAGAATAAGATTGTCGAATGTTGATACTTGTCTAAACTCACCTTCTGGAATTTTGTCTTTGATATTAATGAAATTTGATTTATTGTGTTTTAATTGAATTATTGGTGTTCAAATTCTTCACTTAATAATTCGATAAAAAACTAAGAGGCTGAATTTAGTGAAAATAATTAAATTGGGTTAACGAGAGTTAGGTAATTTTATCGATCAAGAATTGAATTAAATCAATAAATTTGTGTAACAAGAGATCTTGCATAGGTTTTCTGTAGTTTATTGGATAACTTAAGATCTAATTTAAGTTTTGGGATAAATTGTGAATCGAAAGGTTGCAATTTCTCATAATCTTATTAGGGTTAATGATTATAACTCCAGAGAGAGTAATCAACCATAAGACCGTCTAGAACCAGTAATTTGATAAACTCATAATCAATGAGCTTTTCGTTAAAGTCGGATAAAAATCATCTTTCTCTTAATTGGTAGCTTTTAGGTTGTTTGTGATTAGGTTTTGTGATTTCTATCTTGTTTATATTTCTAAATTTGATTTTGGAATCAATTGCGTGATCAAATAATTTATTGTTTAGTTTATTTTATTTTGAATTATTTCGAATCGAATTTAGACTTAGATTTTAAGATTAGATTAACCTCCTCATGAGATCGACACCTTAGGTACTACGCGAATAACCCGTGCACTTGTGGAATATTGAGGTTTAAAAATATTAAGACTTTGTCATATCGGAACCTGCAACCACATATGACTAGTATAAGGATTTGGAATGAATTAAAAGTAAGATTGAGCAAACATCAAACAATTGATAAAGAATTGAAATAAGAAATTTTAAAGAAGAAATAATGTCGGAGACAAGTTTTAATAAGAATAGTTTATGTTGTGAAATGTCTTGCCAAATATAGTTTGGCTTTTTGAAGATCTAATGAGAAAGTTTACCAAGATAGTAATGATAATTTGTTTGGATTGATTAAGAATATTTCTAGATTTGATGTAATAATAGAAGACCATGTTAGACACATTTAAAATCATGAAATTTATAATCATTATCTTGGTCACAAAATTCAAAATAAGTTGATTTGCCTTTTGGCCCATAGTGTTAGAAGTTCTATCATATGGAGCATTAAAGAGGAAAAATGCTTTTCTATTATTCTTAGTTGTACCCCGTATTTTAGCCATCAAGAATAAATAAGTATGTTAGTATGATGTGTGAATATATCAAATAAAAAATAGAGGAGTAGTTTATAGAGTTCTTGAAGGTAGATGACACCTTTAGATTGAGACTTTTCAATGAATTATCGAATTCATTTAAGTCTCTTAATATTTATATCCATAATTTAAGGTGTCAAACATCCAAAAGTGATTACTTGAAATAAACCCGAGAGCATTATATATGTCATGTGTTTTTCATAGTCTTAATCTTATTCTTAGTGATATGGTCTATTCTTGTGTTGAAGGTGTTTCATTTTTTAAAGTTGTACAATGTATATATGCATATTTTCAAGTTCTCCCAAAAGGTGGAAGGTTTTACTTGGTAATGCTTTGGGCTTAACCATGAAATCATTGTCTAACACTCATTAGGAGAGTCAAATAAAAAGTGTTAAAGTTATTATGTTTTAAGCTCCTCAAATAAGATTAATTTTGATGGAATTATCTAGATCTTGTAATGATGCCAAGTCAAAAAGTAGAAAGTTAGGTTAGTGTACTTAAAGATTGAATTTTTACCTGGTACAATTATTTGCTATGATATTTTATTCGCAATTAACATGGCAAATAAAAAGTTACAATCTAAATCTATGTGCATTGATGTTACAATAGAGCAATTGGAAGGTGCAATCGTATTTTTTGATAAATATAGAAATGAAGAGTTTGCCTCTTGTATGAATGTTGTCAAAAGTCTTACACATAAGATGAATGTAGAGCTCACATTTTCAGCTAGACGTTGTATTATTAAGAAAAGACAATTTGATGAAAATGATCATGATGTAAAAATACAATCAGCTGAGGAGTTCTTCATAGTTAGTTACTTTCTAGTTGTTGTGGATATGAAAATTGCTTCCTTGAAGAATATATTTGAATAATTAATGACATTTGAAAATATTGTAGATTCTTATATGATTCAAAGAAGTTGAATTCATTAGATAGTAATGAACTAAAAAAATGTTGCACTAATTTTACAACTACTTTTTCTCGTAATAATATGTTGGATGTGGATTTAGGTGATCATTTTTCTAAATTAAAAATGTTGCAAATGACTTTGCCAAATGAGTTAATGTCATCAGTTGAAATTCTTGATTTTGTTAAAATTGCAGATTGTTATCTAAATGTTTCAATTGCTTATTGAATTTTATTAACTATACCTATGACTGTAACATCAACTAAGAGAAGTTTTTCAAAGTTAAAATTATTAAAAATTTGCTTGAGGTCATTAATGTCATACGAAAGGTTGACTAGTTTTAGCTATTTTATGTATAGAGAAGAACATGTTGAACAATATTGATTTTGATATTATTATAGATGATTTTACATTTAGAAATGTGAAAAAATTGTTTTTTATGTTCATCAGTGAAATTCTCATAATGTTTTGTAATTTGATATTAATGTTTGGTTGTTACTATAGCTATTTTATTATTACTGCTGCTATTTTTAGTAAATTTTTTACTGCTGCCATTTGCAAAATGTTATTTATTGTTATGATCATTTAGTATTTTATTGAGTATATAAACTTATAACTTAAGTTATTTATTTATGAATATTACATTTTAATAATAAAAATGGATTCATTAAAGCCTTTGTTTTGTATGCCTATAAAATGTTACAAACGACCCCAACTATAGAACAAAAATTAATCTCGCTGCGTTGGAAAATTTGGAAGCGGTGGGTGGGGTAAAGAAAGGTAAGGGCGGCTCTGACATGAACGAGTTGAAGGGGAGAAATGCGGCCTCACTCACCACTCATCACAAAAGGAATCGACTTTGACTTTTGGGAGAACATTGGAGTTGTGTTGTGTCCCAAAACAACTAAACAAGTAAAGAAAGCGAGGGACTGTGGAGTATGGACCTCAAAATCCATTACAATAAGGAGAAAGATGAAAAGAAAGGCGAAAGAAAAGGGGTAGGAACGCAGTTACTGGAAAGTAAAGGGAGTTATAGAAGAAAAATGAAAATAAAAGAAGCCGGTATTGATTTAGCGGCTAACTGGTGGTGTGTGTTTTAAAAATAATTAAGTGCTCTGTCTGTGCATACACACACACAGTCTGGACCTCAACGGCTTTTGTTTCTGTTGCATAGTACCACACTAACTCCACTACTCTTTTCTTCTATAGAGATAGGGAGCGATAGAGAGAGAGCGAGAGGGAGGTCGTCCTTACTCTTCAGAATTTAATTTAGATAGAGAGACCATCCATCCCTCGAATGTAGTGATTCACCCATGGCCATCCATCCCTCGAATGTAGTGATTCGTTTTCACATTCTCTCTCTTTCTCTCTATGTATACGTAAAATGGAGAGAAGGAGAGAGTTAAGGATACAATTGCTTCAAATAAAAATGCCATCTTTGGTTACACATTGTGTTAGTCCTAAACAACTGCTTCACAGACTTAACATGTAGACTAACTTAGCCAGTAGGAGTAGTGGCATTCCTTCTTTTCTTTGGTAGTGTGATTGAGGTGGAAGAGCGGAGGATGAGGCGGAGAGATGGTGATATGAAGTGGGGTGGTCTGGTTCTTTTATTTTTTATTTTTGGAGAGAGTTGATTAGAGCCCATGATTTGAAACTTCTCTCTCTATAATCTCCTTAACTGACTCTCTTCAATCATGCCAAATTCTTTGACATTTTAGCCGTTTCACTCCCTATGATATGTCCCCTCTTTAGCCTTCAAAACCAACGCGTCAATCCCACAACCCAAACTATTCTTTGCTCTTTGTTTTTTATCCTTAATACTGTTGTGTTGTAATGGAGGCGTACGTGCTGGTTATTTGAGCCTGTTACTGCTTAATATATTTCTTCTTCTCCTTGGTAATGGAGTACGCTAGCGTTGGGGCAGGTGGGCTCGGAGATGGTGGAGGAAGCAGTGGTGGTGGGTCTGGTAGTGGGGATCATGACTCCTCCGACCCACAAAAGAGGAAGAAACGTTATCATCGCCACACTGCTTACCAAATTCAGAGACTTGACTCGTAAGCACTGCTTTTCCCTTCACTTAGACTATGTTCTACCAGCACTGTTATTCAGTTTGTTTGCATACATCGTGCTGAGAATATTGATGGGCATTTTGCGGATTTTGGTTGTTCTCAATGCTACGATGGAATATGAAGACTGTTCAAGGAATGCCCACATCCAGATGAGAAGCAGAGGTTACAGTTGAGCAGGGAATTGGGTTTGTCACCACGCCAGATCAAGTTTTGGTTCCAAAACAGGAGGACCCAGATGAAGGTGAAAAGTTGCTTTCTTTTTCTGTTTCTGTCTTCTCTTTTCTTTTTAATCTCCTCTTAAGTTTCCTGCTCATAGTATCAGAACCTTGTTCTTCTCTTTCGCGCTGTGAAACAACTTCAAGATAATTAGAAGGTCATGTTATTGTTTATTTGGAACTAATTTAGGCACAGCATGAAAGAGCCGACAATTGTGCTCTTCGAGCAGAGAATGATAAGATCCGATGTGAAAACATAGCCATCAGAGAGGCACTGAAAAATGTTATCTGTCCATCTTGCGGAGGTCCTCCTGCCACAGAAGATTCCTATTTTGATGAACACAAGTTAAGAATGGAGAATGCACAATTGAAAGACGAGGTTCTTCTCAGTTAACTGTTTTTTCTTTTCCTTTATGGCTCCTTTCTATTTAGCTTCATACTCTGCATTTGGTGAAATGCTATTTGGGAAAAGTCTTCCTGCCTTAATGACGTTCTAGCATTGGAACCAACTGTGTTTTCTTTTTTATAAATGTCTAAATTCATTTTATGCAGCTTGATAGAGTTTCAAGCATTGCAGCTAAATACATAGGAAGGCCAATTTCCCAATTGCCTCCAGTACAGCCCATCCATGTATCTTCCTTGGATTTATCGATGGGGAGTTTTGGTATCCAAGGGATAAGCGGTATCCCTTCCCTTGATCTTGATCTTGATCTCCTTCCAGCTACTTCTGGTTTGAATTTTCCCTTCCAACACCTAGGCATTTCTGACATGGACAAGTCCCTCATGACTGATATAGCTTCAAATGCTATGGAAGAATTGCTAAGGCTTTTACAAACCAACGAACCTTTGTGGTTCAAGTCCCCCACTGATGGCAGGGATGTTCTTAATCTTGATAGTTACCAAAAGATTTTTCCCAGCGCTAGCACACATGCAAAGAACCTAAGTGTTCGAACTGAAGCATCCAGAGATTCTGTTGTTGTTGTCATGAACGGTCCAACCTTGGTTGATATGTTCATGGATTCAGTAAGCCCTTTATATTACTCTCTTATAATATTCTATTTTTGGGTGAAGAAAGTCATAGTTTATACAAGTTTTCAACATTTGCAGAACAAGTGGGTTGAGCTATTTCCTACAATTGTCCCTGTGGCGAAGAACATTGAAGTAATTTCCTCTGGAACATTGGCCAGTCACAGTGGTTCATTATTGCTGGTAAAACTGTAAAAATTATAACTTTCTTGATTTACAGTATCCTGTTTGTAGGAATCACATGAAAATGATGGTGCTTTTAACAGATGTATCAAGAGGTGCAGATGCTTTCACCTTTAGTTCCAACTCGGGAATTCTGTATTCTGCGTTACAGTCAACAAATTGAGCAAGGAGTATGGGCAATTGTTGATGTTTCATATGATATTCCTCAGTTTGCTTCTCAATGCCAATCTCGTAGGCTTCCTTCTGGATGCTTGATTCAGGATATGCCTAATGGTTACTCCAAGGTCATCAGCTTAAGTTTTTATACCATAATTTCATATTCTTCCCATAAACAAAAGAACTGGATTTTATTTTTGTCTTCATTTTTTGTTTGGAACATTAATGTAGGTTACTTGGGTGGATCATGTTGAAATTGAAGATAAAACCCCAATTCATCGGCTTTATAGGGACCTCATTTCAAGTGGCATGGCTTTTGGAGCGGAAAGGTGGCTTGCTACACTGCAAAGAATGTCTGAAAGGTTTGCTTGTCTGATGGTGTCAAGCACTTCTAACCGGGATATTGGAGGAGGTAATTTTAACACCAAATAGGCGCTATTTTAGCTCTGTGCAGTTCTAATTCTAATTGATTATCTATGTTTTTTAGTGATTCCATCACCTGAAGGTAAGAGAAGTTTGATGACACTTGCCCAAAGAATGGTTAACAATTTCTGTGCTAGCATCAGCACTTCCAATAACCATAGGTGGACTACTCTTTCTGGGTTGAGTGAGGTTGGAGTTCGGGTTACTCTTCACAAGGGTTCAGATCCTGGCCAACCCAACGGTGTTGTTCTGAGTGCAGCAACTACATTTTGGCTTCCCGTTCCTCCACAAAAAGTATTCAATTTCTTCAAAGATGAAAGAAATCGTGCTCAGGTAATTTCACACTCACAGATTGATCCATGTCATGGTTAGTGTTTATATTTCACTTTTAGAATTGGTGCTTTTTTTTTTCTTTGGTAAGTGCTGATCAGTTTAGTTGGTTCTTACTCTAATATCAAAATGGCTTCTGATTTTTTTTAAGTCATTGTTTTTCAGTGGGATGTCCTTTCCAGTGGCAATGCAGTGCAAGAGATCACCCATATTGCAAATGGCTCACATCCTGGGAACAGCATATCTATTCTTCGTGTAAGAGTTTATTTGTGACTCTCTGTTTTCTGGCTTCTCTATTAGCATATTTATTATGAATCATTTGAATGCCATTCATATTCTGTACACACTTACAGTGTCCTTATTAACACTATGGGATTCTGTGATAGGCCTTGAATACTAGTCAGAACAATATGTTAATACTCCAAGAGAGCTGCATAGACTCATCAGGTTCAATTGTGGTCTACTGCCCAGTTGATCTCCCAGCCATCAATATAGCAATGAGCGGCGAGGACCCTTCTCTTGTTCCCCTACTACCATCAGGATTTACCATTTTACCTGATGGCCATCTAGACCAGGGAGACGGTGCGTCAACTAGCTCCAGTGCACAAGGAAACATGGGTAGATCAGGTGGTTCTCTAGTAACTGTAGCATTTCAAATATTAGTGAGCAGCTTGCCATCAGCTAAGTTGAACATGGAATCAGTAACGACCGTAAATAATCTTATCGGCGTGACTGTCCAGCAAATCAAGGCTGCCTTGAATTGTCCTAGTTCCAGATGATCTATCTGGTTCTGCAGCTGCATTACAACTGTTTCTCTTCTTCTCTAACATCTTTAAATATGGAAATCAGAGGAATTCAGAGTCTTGTGCTGGGGGATATTCAATGTGCGGGGGTTAGTTGGGATCTTGAATGCTCTCTCATCAAGAGACATAAAGACTCAATATTTACTACTGCTGCTGTTAGTGCTGCCAAACCTCCTCATTACAAGCTACACCTTACTAAAGGTCTTTCAGTGGTTTTGTTTTGTTTTTTTCTTCATGTTAGCATTTACAGGGGCAGTTTTAGTTTCTGGGGCAATTTTACTTTGGAATAGTGGTTGGTAGTAAGTAGTTGGTTAAAGAGAGAGTCAAGAACGCACCACACCGTTCTGTCCTGCTGTAAAGGCATCTCACTTTGTTTCTGCCCTTCATATGCGCAGCAACATATATTGTGTGGTTCGGGTATTGACTTTCTGTTCAATCAATGGACTATAGTTTTTTTCACTATTGTTTACGGATCTATAAATGTTCCAAGTTTTCACCTTTATTATGTCTCTCTGCCTATTAAATGAGTCTGAATGGCTAGCAGGAGTTGAAATTTATGGGACAAGTGGGGCATACCATGGAGATGGTTTTGATAAGCTATTTAGCCTTGTTCCAAGTTTCACCTTTATTATGTCTCTCTGCCTATTAAATGAGCGTGAATGGCAAGCAGGAGTTGAAATTTGTGGGACAAGTGGGGCATACCATGGAGATGGTTTTGATAAGCTATTTAGCTTGGCCTTGTCATCAATGTTGGGCTCCACATATTAGTTTTATAAAGTTCAGCCTAAAAATTATAAACAAAACAAAATATGGAACTTGTCCGCTAGCTACTGCATTGATAATATAACATGGCTCATATTAGAAAGGCACATCTATGGAGGCTCCTTGTTATAATAATGCTTAAGAAAATATATATGTATTGGCCTTTTATACTAGCAATCTGTGATTTATTTTATGCATATACGTCCAAATATAAATTACAACTTTGCAACTATGAAGATCAAAAATTTTAATTTGCATTTAATCTGATATGTGAAATGTGTATCCAATTATTAGAAGTCGCATTTATGGTGGGTTTCAGTTAAAAGCCGATAATAAAGAAATGAATTGAGACTTGATGAAATGAATGTCAGGCTACAAGACATAAGTACCAAGGTACCTAGTTGGTAGAAGTAATGATCAAGTAGCCTGATTTAATACATCTGAGTTTCCAGGCTTAAGTTGATACATAAAGATATAACTTGTTCGAATAGTTTAACAAGTTATTGAGCTTATCTAAGTCCTGCAATAAGTAAAGAGTTTCTTGGATACCCTTCAACTCAGAAGGTTCCAATTGCAAGCTAATTCTCTGCTACAATTGAGATAGAGTTTGGAGATCACAATCAACTCCTTTACTCGACATTTGAGCTACTTTAACAGTCGTATTATGAGAAAAATTATAGTAGCTACCGGCGTAGTATAGTTACTTCGGAATATAGATTCAAGATTTAATTATACAGTTAAGAACTAATGATGTGGAAGTTACTTCATGCGCCTAAAAGACATGAATAATTGTACCCAAATAATATCATTGATTCTATCAGTATTTATCATAAAATATTTATAAAGAATTTGCATATTAAAAGCTCTTTTGAAAACAATTTGTTGATAAATTTTCTATCTTTTAAGAGAAATTTTTATATCTTGTTTTAAATTATGTATATTTTCTTTTGTGATGTCTTAAAATTCTAATGTTGTTCACTTTAAAATTTACTTCATGTATATCTAATAAAACAAATTAATTAAATATTTATCTCTCACAGTTAAATATTTTTTTTATGTTTAGACACATTTGAAATATAAAAGAGAGATTAATTTATAATGAGAAATCATTTAATTCAAACTTATTAATGGAAGTTGTTAGACCTTTAAGTCTTAATAGCAGAATCGTGTTGACAATGGCGAGTCTTAACCAATGTTTGATACTTGGGACGACGGAATAAGGCAAAGACTTCGAGTATGCAAGGAAAACGGGCATTGTCAAGTGTTGGTATACGTTAGCAAAAATCCTTATCGAGATACAAGATTTGGATGTGAGACTAAAAGATAACTTAAGATAGACGTTAAGTTGAAGGTTAGCTAGATCACATGCATAAGGGAAATATGTGAGAATTCTATGGATTTAATGTGTACTCAAATTGACATACCGTGAATAATGAACTTGACATAGGTAAGCATTAGATCAGATCAGTGTGCTATGAAAGACTTTGGGGTTGAATGACTGATCATCAATGGAAAACGACCATAGGTAATCTTTAGAGACAGAATAGAAATATTCTGTTGAGTTTACAGACAAACATTTTCTATTCCGTCGCTATATTTAGCAACGGTAACTTTTGTGCTATCAATAAATTTAGCAACAGATTTGAATATCTATTTGTAAATTTAGCGACAGTCAAAGATTTGGAAATCCATTGAAAAATGTAGCAACGACAAGTTATGTTCTGTCGGTAAATTTACCAACAGATTTTTTCTTATTCTGTCGGTAAATTTACTAGTAAATTTACAAAAGGATATTGTTTTTCTGTCGGTAAATGCACCGATATTGCTTTCTTAATTTTTTCCTAAAATTAATTTGTACATTTAATTTTGATTGATAATCTTATGATTAATAATTAATTTCGACAGTTATCTATAGATAATATTTTAATTTTTTCTACATTTAATTTATTTAAACGGTAAGTTGATTGATAATATAAAATAAAAATTATCTTAATTGATAATAAAAATTATTATCTATAATAATAAGTATATAATTCATACAAAATGACTTAAGAGTAGCTATAACTAAGCTATGCAGTTGGTGAATGTGGATACTTTGATTACTGCGATGAGGTGCTGCCCTTTCTCTTCAACTCATCCACCTCATTACAGAGCTGGACTATGTTCTCCATCGACAATTGTAATTGATTTGCCAGTGTCTGTACTGTGCTCTCAAGCTGAACGAATCTCTTATTAGATACGGACCGCCTACTAGATGCAGCTGTATTAGATGTGTAGGATTGCGAATATGTATTCGCAAATGGACCTAAGTTGAAGATCCTTCCACGACGGTCCCTACCACCCACTGCATCAAGATATGTCTGTCTCTCATCAACAATTTCAGAGTGCTGAGACTGTGGTTGAATGCTTTCTTGTATTTGATCCTATCAAGAGGCAATATTTATATTAACAAGTAATAATTATTAAGAATTAATATTAAAACATAAATTTCACACACATTAAGTTCTCTACATCGGGTGTTAACGAAGGTAATACCATCATGTAACATCCCCTCACTTATGGGAAGGGTAAAATAGTAATTTGGAACAGATTAGGAATGCTTAAAATTGTTTTGCTATGTTCATGCATTCATATATGCACATGAATAGTAAATAGTGAATTTTTGCACATGTAAATG
>JANIIA010000008.1:12076643-12092938 GCA_027478495.1 Erythroxylum alaternifolium | reverse complement strand
TGTAAAGGCATTTCTAAACGCCCATGGACCACTCAAAATTACTATTCTACCCTTCCCATCGGTGATGGGATGTTACATTGCTTCTATCATAATTGTGAATGGTTTGTCACGATCATGGCCTTGGCTTGTCCTCCAAGATTTCTCCAAATCTTCTCCGATCTTCTTTACTTGATCTTAAACTCTAACAAATTCATCAAAAAACCTTAAACACATAAGATTAAAGCCCAAAAACATGCTATAAACCATATAACATTCAAAAACATAAACACATAATCAAAATGACATAATTCTAAACCTAAACATGAACAAATCATCTAATTAACAACTAAAAACATATTAGATTACCCACTAAAACATAATGCAAACTACAACTATTAGAGGCCTAGAAGGACCCGAAACTAATTGATCTCTACCCACGACACTATCAGCTGACTCCTCAACATCTTTATGAGGTCTCTCCATCTCTACTATCTATAAGAAAAGAGGGAAATCTGCAATAAGCCAAAACAAAAACCAAACGATATAACACATTACTAGACTCTTATTGGCCAAAATCACCTACATAGCATAACACCCCCTATATAGAACCTACAACCATCCATACATATAGCTCCCAAATTCTTGTACATGCATTCTTGGCTTACAATTCTATTCATTTATAGGGATTGTCATCACATATTTTTCTATTCAATGATGTACATATATAACTTAGATTTCTTAATTATAAATTATTAATAAACTATAATTTCCTTCACTAAATATACAACCATCTTTAAACAAAACACACATTCCAAAGGTACTTTTACTTCTAGCAATTGGCCTTGGTCCTTGTAGATATTCCCTGTACCTCACTCTTATGACTTGGACCTATACAGATTAACACTCATGCTAAATTTGAAAGCCTATTGGGGAAACAAGTAATTTGGATGACCACTCATAGTAGTCATCCGCCAAGCACATACATTTACAAATATCACAACTTATATACCATAAATTCAAATTCATGAACCAAACATTGATATTCAACGCTCATTAATACAAATGCAAATGCTTATCAATACCAATTATCTATGTGTTCATACAGTATTTATTATTTATAACTATTTACTTTACATTTTGTGTTAGGCCTGTATATTCCCGTGGGTATGGATAACGGTAGCTGTGGATATCTGAAGATATAAAAATTGTGGATACTTAAAAATATTAAACTGTGGAGACACTATAGTCTAGAAATGAAGATACCATTGGTGTCAAAATATAGCAGTTGCACTGTAACCTTATAGGAATGCCTATCTATCCACCACCAAGACAATAGCGTAGGCACTATAACATTTCCTTTAACCATTTTCCATTTTCACAATTCATATACTGAAAAATAATATGATACATAATTCAAGTCATAAAATTTGTATTTATGTTCATACATGCAAGTTATAACTTACCACCATTATAAGGGTATCAAAATCACACTTTTATAATTATACCATACACATATGAATGATAAATATGTATAAAAATCATTTATGTGCATATAAATTTTCTTTAGTGTGCATTATGCTCAATCTTAAATTTCAATATTCAACCACCCAACTCAAATAAAGTAAGCCCTATTTCATTTATTTCTAGATGTTTGAAAAGTTTCATGCACATTCAAAAAGGTTCGGATAAGATTTGGTAAAAATTGGATAAGATTCAGTAAAAATTGTAAATGAAAATAAACTCAAAATAGTGCAATTTCCTTCCCGTCGTATCCCCTGCCTAAAATTCATACCTCCACTTGTTCCAAAAATTTCATATCGAAAATGTTCAAATTAGGTTTTGAGTTCTTTTGAACATTTGTTTCCTTATGTCTTTAATTTTTAAAGAATTAAAATTCAAGCTATTTTTACTTCTAAAACATGTGATATACACCAAACATCACATGCTTCTCAAAAATAGGGGCTACATTAGATCACCATTTTAAATCTAAATTTCCAATTTTCTTCTATAGATTTCTAATTATGTCTTAACTTTTGTATGCAATTAAAATAACCCAATTTAGAGGTCTGTAGGTTGAGTTATAACCCAAATAATGTGACCAGTTCAACAAACCCTAGACAAAATTCCACTACACGATACTCTCTTGTCACGTTGAACTAATTCTATGCAAGGTAACAAAAAAATAACTCCAAAACATCATCCCATAAACCATTCCACGTCCAAATGAATCATTTTATCTATTCAAATATACACACAAAGATAAATTAGACTAAATGTAGTCCCAAACCTTAAAATTGCCAAAGTAGTTCTTCTAATGCCTTTCCATCCCTTCCTCTTAGGCTTTGCTTAACTCCCCAGCTAGAAACATCATAAAAACACATCTTAATCCCAATTCCAATCTTATAATTTCAATTATACATAAGTAAAGCAAGAAAAAGTAAAGGTGAAGAGAAAATCCCTAACTTTTACCTTGATTTTCGCCTAAGATTGGCTTGATTTCTTACATGAAAATGATGGGATGAAGAAGGTTGAATGGAAAGGAGAAAAATCTGAAGTTAAAACCCTCAAAGTGTCGTCCTTCTCTCCTTTCTATATTCCCATTTATGCTCTTTCAAGACTCACAAATGTGCTTAATTCCTATTTGTCACATATGCTTTACTATTATTGGTCACGTATGCCTTAATCCAACTTGTCCATGTGTTAACTTTAGAAAAATTGCATATTGTTTCTTCTTCTTCCTTTAGTTCCCACATTGGCCTATAATCTTATCAATTAATTTCATTCCCATCCATATTTCACTTCTAAGTATGTATTTCGATGCCGAAACGAATAAATTACCCATTTACCCACATCTTTTACATTAAGTACCATTATGTCTCTTATTACACTTAGCTACACTTAATTTTTTATGTTCATTTCTTAATACACCCTAGACATGCTATAATACTTCTAGGTATAAGTTAGGGCCTTACAGCTGTAGCTCTATAATTACCAACCATATACCCTCAAAATTGAAAGATCCAGGAAGTTTTGTTTTACAACGGGAAGTTTGTAATTTAGAATTTTCTAAATGTTATATGACTTAGGTGCAAGTATTAATCTTATGCCTTTATCAATTTTAGGAAATTGGGGATATGAGATGTAAAGCAACTTTCATTCTTATTCAGTTCGCAAATCAATCGATAAAGAAACCATTTGATGTCGTAGATGATGTGCCTATAAAAGTGGACAAGTTTATCATTCTTGTGGATTTCATCATGCTAAACTTTGAAGAGGATCGAAACTATTCACTAATTCTTAGGAGACTCTTTTTGAACATTGGAAGAGCTTTCGTAGATGTCCATGAAAGCAATCTCTTCCTTCAAATTGGTGATGAGCAAGTGGAATTTAATATGAATAAGAAAATAAAGAATCTGAAAGAGGGTAGCTCATTTATAAGAACTGATGTAGATGAATCTTTAAAGGAGAAAGCGAAGAAGCCAATTCGAAAACTATTAATAAAGTATCAGTAGTCACTTTTAGGTAAGAATAATTTCTGCCTCCCACTATACAAACTATTTGATTTAATTGAACATTAAGGTAATTTCATCGTTACCTATGTTATTGATAGTTTGTTACTGAAAAGCATTATTAAACCTACGTAGATTTCTTAATTTCATCATTATATCCTCTTTATTGACTTGCAACTTGTAGCTTATTTATTGGCTACTAAACAATTTTCCAAATACTTCCTCAGTTGCATCCACTAGCAATTGGAAGCCTTTATCACTCTCCTTAACCCAGTCCAGCTTCTTTCCTTCTTCTTCTTACAAGGAAAAATCATAATATGCAGCATTAACTTGATCAACAAAAGAACAGTCTCTATAAACAGTAGAAGTAGGAATAGGTACAATATTAAAGATTGAAAATTCTATGTTTCTTCTAAAACTGTCATGGTCAATTTCCCATTCTTCACATCAATCAAAGTGTTGGTAATGGCCATAAAAGGCCTCCCTAAGAGTATGGAATGCTCCTTTTCTTTCTCTTTCACTTCCCCTATATCTATGATAACAAAGTCTACGAGCACAATCAATCCTCCAACTTTCACCAACAGGCCTTCCATTATTCCTTTCAAATAACGGATTGACCTATCATCTAATTACAAACACATGTTCGTAGGTCTTAACTATCTCAGATCCAATTTCTCATAAATAGAGTGACACATAAGATTTATGCTTGCTTCAAGATCAAACATACCTTTAACCTCATCACCATTACCCATTGATACTTGCACGATAAAATGTCTTGTATCTTTTAGTTTGGGGGGCAAATGCGGCTACAGAAATACACTTGCTACTTCTTAAACTAACACCTTTTTGTTAGGCTCAAACTTTTGTTTCATGGTGCTTAATTCCTTGAAGAACTTGACATAAGCCAAAATGTTCCTAATCACATCTAATAACGATAGATTAACATTGATCTTAGAAAGCAATCGATATAGATAGGAAAACTACTCATCTTGCACCAATTCCTTAAGGTGGCTTGGATACGGAATTGGTGGTCGATAAGGACCTATCGCCTTATGTAGTTTTTGTCCTTTATTGTCTTTGATGTCATGCTTATGTTGTTTACTCTTTTGAATGTGACTTGAAGTGTTTCACCCATTTCTTTTCTCATTTTGCTCATCTTCCTCTTTAGTGAGGCTTTCCTTATCTTGATTATTAGTATTAGGCAGGTCAGAAGGAAACTCAACATGATTATCAATCACTTTACCATTTCTTAGAACGGTGATCGCTTGGGCTTACTCAAGTTGACTGGGCAACCTTCCTTTTTTATTGTTATGAATTTGAGCTGCAAGTTGCCCTACTTGAATCTCAATCCTTTTGACAGATGCTTCTAAGGAGTCAAATATCTTGTTGTTCATGTCTTGATTCTACGTTGTGACCTAAATGAATGAATTCAGGCTTTCCTTCATAAAACATTTTCTTGGTAAGTTGTCATTTGAGGATTGCCCTTGAAAAAAGTTTAGCCTCTGAAAATTTTGATATTGTGGTTGGGGTTGCAACGGTGGATTGTTGGTCTTCCAAGAGAAATTAGGGTGGTTTCTCCAACTAGGGTTGTAGATGTTTGAGTATGGATTATTTCGCCCCCTTAGTTGGAAACCATTAAGTGAGTTATCTTTCCCATCTGCTAAAGGTTCGTAAAAATACAAAAAAATATTAGCTCTATGACCAAAAGTTCCATAGATACCACACACCTCATGATTTGGAACATTTTGGGGTAGCCTTGTAGTTAGCATCTTCATACGCCTTGTTAGCTCAGCTAACTACACATCCAATTCTTAATTCGAGCTCACTTTATGAACTCTAGCTCTTCTTCCCCTAATGATTTTTTTTAGAATTGGCACCCAAATTTTTGAAGATTTCATACGTTTCTTTGACCATTCTCTCTTCTACAACTCCTCCTGCTTCATTATCTACCCTATACTGGCACTATTGCGACAACCCATTATAAAAGAATTAGTTTAGCATGTGCAGCAGGAAAGGATGGTGTGGACATCGTATCAGCAAGAGCTTAAAGCATTCCTACGCCTCAGAGAATGGCTCTCTCATTATGAGTTGATCTTAGTTTGATCCATCCAACAGAAAGGTTTAGAGAGTAGTATAGAATTCCTAAATGAAGTTTTCATTAGGAACCCCATAAAACGATGGCAACAAGTTATAATGGATGCTTTTCAATTCATAGTTCCTAACTGCCTCTCCCAAATGTATGCACGATGTCGCAATACCAATCACTGGGCTAACGTACTCCTTCATCACCAACTGCCTTTCACCCATCTTGTGGTTATTCACTTGATCTTCACACTTGGGTTCCTCGTGATAGTCTTTAGAGTTCCCTTGAGGTCTTCGTCTTTGATGTATGTTATCAAATAAAAAGGACGGGTTCACCATCTAAAGATCTCCTTCCTAGCATAAACCAAATGAATTCACTACCTAAAGTTCTTCTACCTAGCTCAAACTAACTACGAAAGCACTAAATTAATAATGAAAATTACAAAGCACATTAACAAAATAACATAATAAAACATGCATGCATGAACAAACACAAACAATAAAAATCACTTACGAAAATAAAAACAATCAAAATTAATTCAAGTTCAAAGCACTAAACACCTCCCTGATAATGGCACCAAAAACTTTTTGTCATAAAGTAATATGTTAGGTTGTGTTTAGCTCAAAATGGTGCTTTCTTCTTCCTCTTTTCTTTTTAAAAATCTTCTCCAATTCTTTATAATGATAATCCTAAGTTTATCTTCACAATCACACATGAGCATAACATAAAATGAATAAATCAACGTAATTTAGTAGAAAATATTATATATATACATATATATATATCATATCATATCATATCATATATTATATTTTCTTAATACATAAAACTTCGTCATATTAGTCACCTACTTTGACCTTGTTCCTAATATTATCAATAAAGATATCTTTTCTTTTGTCTATATTTGGTCACTCTCTAAAACTAAGCAGGTTGAGATGATGGATTTCAATCTATATATTGGATACCCATCCCTTTGAGGGCACTATAGTATAAGATGTCGATCATGTTTCTTGTATCCAATAATATTACTTTAAAATTGGAAATTAATAGGGTAACAATCATGGCATCTTTGCGGTGTTGATCAAGGACGTATTGTTTCATTTCTTAGATGATAATTTCAGAGACTTCCATCCTTTTATCAAGTCATTTTTTGTCTATCCTTTCGTGAGACTTTCTTTCATTTCTTATTTAAACTGTGTCTAATTGCCTCCAATGACTACGTGAATGACCCTTTAAGTAAGGTGTACTTCTATATGTTAACCTGCAATTAATAATCAATGCGAAAAAGTAAGTGTATGTTAGTGCATTAAAGGTGCAATTGGCTCTTTCTCATATCTTGACTTTCGAAAGGACGTAAGAGTGTTAATTAGAACAAAGAGATCACTCCGCGCGCGGATTACTCTCAAAGGATATGCCCAAAGCACTCTAGATTAGGTGGAATTACTTACACTATCATAAATCTAACCTGAAATATGCCTGATTCCAAAAGTTCAAACTCAAAATAGGGGGGAAAAATTTTCAAAATAGAGCAATACGAGGTACAAATAATTTCATTATGAACAACTTAAGTTGATATATATATATATATTTTGCTTTAAAGGCTAACCTTAAGTCATGAGTGGGTCTCCTATCAGAATTCAGTTTTGACAAGTCAATTTACATGTAAGATAAATATATAAAATGAGTTTGCATCTTGTATATCAAATTATTGTAGAACTTGAAACATAAGCATCGTAATTTTGTAGTGTAAGAACGAAATGGCTTACAAGAAACACTTGTCTAGCCAGAGAATCTGTAAAGTGAAAGTGAAAGATGACCCAAAGACATGGAGGTATTGGATCTCTTTTATATAATGAAGCGGACAGCCTGAGACAAATATGCAAAAGTTGCGTACTACTGCTTACCAAGGGAAAACAAATGGCTCCCGTCGGTTTGCCTCCAGGTTTTAGATTTCATCCTACCGACGAAGAGCTTGTAAATTATTATCTGAAGCGCAAAATCAATGGGCAAGAAATCGAGCTTGACATCATTCCTGAAGTTGATCTTTACAAATGTGAGCCTTGGGAGTTAGCAGGTCTCCTCCTCATCAATTCTAATATTTCATGTTCTTTCTATCAAATTCCTTACATATAATACATTAAATAAAGTTCGCTTTGCATATAAATAGAAAACTTATGATTTGCTCTATATGATATCTCTAAATGACATCGTGAGAGTATAATATTTATGGTTTTTGCAGAGAAATCATTCTTGCCAAGTAGGGATCCAGAATGGTACTTCTTTGGACCTCGAGACAGGAAATATCCTAATGGATTTAGAACCAATAGAGCAACGAGAGCTGGATACTGGAAGTCTACAGGTAAAGACAGAAGGGTAACGAGCCAGAATAGAGCCATTGGAATGAAGAAGACATTAGTGTACTACAGAGGCAGAGCTCCTCAGGGCATTAGGACCGACTGGGTTATGCACGAATATCGTCTTGATGACAAGGAGTGCGAAGACACGTCGGGCATTCAGGTAGTTCGTGCATTGTGCAGTTAATGTTTGTATAGATCTGATTATTCATGCGATGTTATATGTATGCTTAAACGCAGCAGATGGTCTCGCTTGAACTCGGATTGTTTAGAACTCGAAATGGTTATACATATATCTATAAAATAAAAGCAACACCACATCTAACCATACCATCAATATGTTTCCATGTTAATTTCAAGTTCCAATAAGTGAAAAGGTGGTTAAAGCATGATAATGGATTGTAGTTTTTCACTGTTCTCTATTTTTTTGGCCTCAGTGTATGATCCCAGGATTTATATTCAACGCCATCCCTACAAAAATAATTAGTTAAAATTATGAAACCACTCTTTCTTTTTACTATTTTATAAAAATAAATTTGTAAATTTTCCACAAAGTCTCGTATGCAGTTTCTATGCATTAGTTTTCTTTTTCTAGTTTTGCTTTTATCCAAAATATACGCAAATTTTCCTTTGGTTGACTTGGAAAGCTTGTACTTATACTTCAGCTAGCTACCAGGAAAAAGATTTTATTTTGCTTTTTGTTCTGTCCAGTGGCTCCTTTACAGCAAATGTTTATTAAGGTATTATTTCATGTGCCTTGCCGATAATTAGCAGTCTATTGCAAAACTACTTGCATTCCACACACACACAGAGAGAGAGAGAGAGAGGGAGGGAGGGAGATAGAGAAGAATGATCATGCGCGTTACTGTTAAGCTTAAAAGCTTCAAAGTGCATGGGATTGCATGCAAAGTTAGGAGAATTAGGACTTTTTTTTTCTTTTTTACCATTTATCTGGCCTACTTTGCTTTAAATATTTTGTGCTATATTTTCCTTACTAACAAATCTCTGACATATTCGTTACTTCAACTGTGTTAGATCTGTAGTTTCACAAAGTGTTGGCTCCAATCACTTTGGTTTCTCTAATGAGACAAAAGTAATATCTTCTCATGACATGATTCAAGCTATACCTTCTTTTACCATTATTTGTTTATACTTTTTACATGATTCATTTTATCTTCTTTTAGTTCATAAGTCTAGATTCTATTACTAATAAATTGCTTAAAGATTAAACTAACACAAAAGTAGAACCCCACATGACTTTCAAGGTGCCAGCTGCTTTTTGCTTTATTCCAAACTGCAAATTGAGCCAAAGGACATCCAACATTCTAATTACTAGTTATAAATTCAGGATGAGTTGAGCACCCTTTTTTGATGTAACTTGATTCTCGTAAACATATTTCATGTTTTGCTTTTGACGTTACTATTATATACAGAAAATGCCTTTGGTAGGTAATGGTTTTAGATCTTGGTACCACCAATACAGATATAGCCGACAACATGCATTAAGAATGTCCGCTGGCAAGTGATTGCATCCCTTTGTTACGTGCTGACGAAATTATGTAGAATCGCAAACACAGTGGATCGAAAAGAAAGTAGTCTGACTTGATGAATTCTATAGTTCTTTGGGTTTCTTACGAGCAGCAGGTGGTGTATAATCGAAGAGGAAGTAACTTTCCGATTAAAAGATTGAAGCATGCATGCCAAATTTGTCACAACTATTTAGATGACCAAATCAGCCACAATAGTTGACTGTTTTAATACAGATAATCATCTAGATCCTGAACAAAAGATTTGTCTTCGAACTTTATTGATCTCTCTTCTTTCTCTCCTCATGCTAAGACATTGTCTTATACTGCCCAAGACAGTTATGATTGTGACAAAAAAGAAATGTTTTGGTTATAACTTGCAGGATTCTTATGCATTATGTCGAGTGTTCAAGAAAAACGGGATGTACTCTGAAATTGAAGACCAGCAAAACCTATGTAGTATGTCATTAATGGAGAGCCCACAAGGAGCAGCGAATGATGAAACCATGTCACCAGATGTCCCAATTGCATCATCGTCTTGCATGGACGATGAAGACAAAGATGATTCATGGATGCAGTTCATAACTGATGACCCATGGTGTTCTTCTAACGCTGCCGTGGCTGGAGAAGAAATTTCACATCTGACGAGTTCTTTCGCAGACTAGACACTTAAATCAAGTTGTTTGGTGGTGAATAACACAAGTTGGGTGCGATTTTTTTCTTTCTTGAAATAAGGCATAAAAATGGAAATATCTGTAAAAGCTGTTAATTACAACCTTGGAGGTTTATCAATTAGATCAGTTGATATTCTGTGACGGATTGGTTGGAAGGCCTTTCAAAAGCCACGTCAAATGACTTTGATAATTTTTGTTTTTACACCTCTTCTTGAGGTCATATCTACGTTATTAATGGAATAAAATTATGACATTTCTTCTTGGTTCTTTTAATCAACTAATATTTCCCTCCACTCCCGTTTTAACCATCATATTTAATTAATAATTAATAATAGGAATTTAAGTTTTATTAAAATTTTATTTTATTATGTTAAAACAAATAAATAGGTTTATTAGTATGTTATAATAACTTATAATTATGTATAAATATTTATATTTATACTCATTTTTATCTGTAATAACTACTTGTACAAATATGAATTTATGAATTATTTATCAATAATGATAATTATTAAGCATAACATTAAGCTAAATGAGCTAGTAAGATACACAAAAAGAATTAGTTATTATATGAACGACTTGATATGATAATCAAAATCAATTAGTATTAGTCAATATTGCCAATGTACTGTACCGGACTTAGTATCGGATTGAGTTATGGTACAATACTTTACCAGTACTGGCCAATACCGGATACTATTTCGAGTAAAATTTTAAATTTATTAAATAATCTCTAAATTTTTTTAGAATTTGAAAAATAGTTCATTGTCATATTATACAGTTGTACTGTATACTTTAAAAGAGTTTGTGATGAGGAACCAACCAAATAAAAGTGAAACTTGTAACAAAAACATTTATAATTATATTATATTATATATAATTTAAAAATTACATCAAATATAAGTAAAATTAAAAGAAGAGGAAAAATAAAAACCTGGAACTTCATTCAATAGTCTATGGGAGGATACCTGGTATATCTACATTGACCCTAGTTATTATTTGGTACAAAATCCTTATCATTGAGAGGAGCCTCATCGTCATTATCATTCAAATTCAATGCACCAAATGACATGTCAATGGTTTCCTAACCAAGATTATCTTCCAAGTCATTCACATATATCAAATCTGGTTCCTCAAAAACCCAATCAGCTAAAAAATTGACATTATTAATAGATATTGGATCTGTTGAACTACTTGTGCTATTAACACTCCTAGTAAACAATAAAATTTAATCATTAAAAAATTATAAGAAATTATAACTTAATTAATAATGATAATAACATATCTTACCCGAAGCTTCAAATTGTAACGAAAGAATACCAAGTCATTCAATCTCTTGTGCTCCTATCTATTCCTTTTCTTAGAACGGATGAATTCAAATGTGCTCCTGTTTTGTTCACAGCCCGTTACACTCACTTATTGACTTAAAATCTGAATTGCAAACCTTTGCAATTCTGGAACACCACTTCCGAATTAATCCCACCAAGAAACTGTAAATCGTAAGATAACAAAAGTAGCGTTACAAACAAAATAAAATGATAATTAATTTCTAACAAATAAGAAAAAAGAAACAGCTAATACCTAGAAAGTTTTGCTCTTTGTTGAATAGCAATCAACAATCCAAAACTCCAAAAGACAACTTATAAAGCTCTATTTGTGAGCTTAAAAGATTTTACATCATTTCATGGCCAACAATTATTGTAATAGTGAATAACATTCCTCTACTGACTTTAGCTTTCTTTGTAAAATCCAGTCTGAAATATATATTAGGATTTAAAAATTCCCCAGATGCAAACAAAGAAGAAGAAAGTTGTC
This sequence comes from Erythroxylum alaternifolium, assembly GCA_027478495.1. Taxonomy (NCBI): domain Eukaryota; kingdom Viridiplantae; phylum Streptophyta; class Magnoliopsida; order Malpighiales; family Erythroxylaceae; genus Erythroxylum; species Erythroxylum alaternifolium. The sequence goes on along the minus strand of JANIIA010000008.1, from coordinate 12,080,998 downwards.
TTTCCCATCTCTCATTGATGTTTGAAAGATACAGTGTATACAAAGAAGGCCTACGTTTCAGATTGGTCTTGATTGCTTCCTTTGCTTTTTCCATGGCATCCAAAAAAAACCTATTGTTAGCTTTTCTTCACTATCAGCCAAGCGAAGCACCCTCGCCAAAGGCTCACAAACTTAGATAACAAATTGATATTAAGACTATAATTCTCTATCTTCTAATATAATGCTAGAAACTTTCAATCCAGCATTAGACCTAAAATGTTGAGATGCAATCCCTTTATCACTTGTAAATATTTGTCTTAACTCTTTCTTCATCAAAACAAAAGACTGAAGTGATAAGAAATTTGTTATAAATCTTGTCACACTAGGACGACACAAATTCCTACTATTGGTAAATTCCTTTCTCATCAAATTCAAAACTCATAAACAAATATAGATAAATTTGGTCACCTTTTTAGCTTTTGTATAGTCTCATCAATAATAGGAAAATACATAGGATCCGCTATATTCTACAGCATTAGGTCAATGCAATGTGTAATATAAGGAGTCCAAAAAAAATAGAATTATACCTATTCTGTAACCTTCTTCCTGCCGATTTATAAGCAAAACCATTGCTAGTAATGAACTGAACAATGTTTTCTAGCCCCACTTCATTCACAACTTCATCAAATATCTCAAATAAAGTATCAGTATTTCTAATAAGGCCAGATGCATCAATAAACTTTAAAGACACTGAGCCATTTGCAGAATAAACCAAAAATTAATAATAGGCTCTTATCTCCTATTTGTCTAATCATCACGCATAATTGAACACCTAAAAGTAGCCCAATTTACTCTTCTTTCAGCCAAATAACTTTTAATTTCATAAATTGGGCAACATAAAAGTTTACCTTTTGAGTCATCAATCGAAAGAGCTTTGTATCTCAGACTGTAAGAGGCTATTACATCCACCATAGGTTGATAATAGTAAGATTGGGAAGCATTGAATAATGAACTTGTATCATACCACCATCTAGCTACTGCCCTATCGACATTATGAGTCGCTTCTTTTGATTGCATTGCACTACAAATTGAAGGTTGAGCTCCAGGAGTTGTTCGTGGTGCAAAAAACCTAGTCACCTACCTTCTTCTTTTCCTAGCATCAAGTTTAGATGTAACATTATCTTCTTGTTGGGCTTGGGATGAACATTACCATTACTAGTACCAGTACCACTACCACCTTCAACATTTCCACAATTATCACAAAAACCAGAAACTGAAGTTCCACTACCAATTTCAAAATTTAACATTTCCCTTCTATCTTTCTCATGCTGATATTCTTCAAGCAAAGTTTTCATTTGCTACTTCACATTATGGCTTACTTTTTACATAGTTCTACATTTCTTTTAGCCCCAGCTAAATACATCTTTAATCAGGTTATTCCTGTTGGACCAATGGAGGTTGACAAATTTAATCCTTTTATGTTTTGATAATAATAAAACTTAAGAAATGGTTAAGAAATTATTTCAGGTTAATTGGATTAAAAGGAAGTTAATAACAAATGAAACACCAGTCGACTGAAGGTTTGCACAAGTCGACTATCGTGCTGATGAAGAATTGACTAATGATAGTTAGAGATGAAAAGCACATATTTTGAAAAATTCCACGAGTCGACTAATGAGGATCAGAATTGCACTAGTCGACTAATGAGTATCAGAAATAAAAATGTGAAGATCTTGCATGAGGATTTTACGTATGTATCTCAACAGTCAAAGATTAGAGAATCAATCAGATCTATTAGTTGGAGAACTTGACAAGTCGACTATCATTTTATAAGTTGACTATTCGAAGTACAAAACTGAAGAATCATATAGAAGAGTGTCACTAGTCAACTACCACTTGGAAGACAAGTCGACTATGATGTATTAGTTGACTATTACATACCGACTAGTTGACTATCAGTTACAGCTGAATAGACTTTAAATTTGTCAAACGAATTCAAATGAGAGCAAATCTTTCTACAACGGTTAGGAGCATCATAAAGCCTGTAAATAGAGGTCTTCACTTCAGAGGAATATATACACAAGCTCTTAAAAGAAGCATACGTTCTATAGTGCTAAAATAATTCTCTCATTGCTCTCATATTGCTTACATAGCATACCTTGATTCTCTTCAGCTGTACTTATCTTTAACACTTCATTACTATCCTTGTTATTATCATGAGTTGAGTGATTAAAGAAGAATCACTTGGGAGGTAGGATTTGTGCCAAGAAAACAAATCATTTGTAAGGTATAACTTGAGCCGGAAGTCAAGTTGATTGGAAGAGTTCACACTAAACTCAAAAATGTGTAGTAAAGAGCTTAGGTAGAGGACGTAGGTTTTCGCACTGAACCTCAATACATATTGTGTTTACCTCTCTTCTCTACTCTTTTATATTTCGATTTGTTTTTGTTTTGCCTTGTGTGTTTTAATTTTCTGTTTTGTAGCACTTTGAGAAAAGAGCAAGAAAAAGTTAAAATATTTATTCAACCTCCTTTCTAGATCGTTTTCAACATGGCATACACTATTCACTTAAAAATAAAAAGACACCCATATGTCTTCCACGCACGACCCATTAATTAAACACTCAAACCTCCACCCAATAAATAGACTATTTGTGCAAGAGATGGGTTACACCAATATAAACACACCTTTAGCTGTGTTTTTCAAAAATCCAATTGACGCAATATCTGCAGATTCACTTTTTGCCCCTAATAGAGACTTACATGATGCTTCCTTTGAAGAGCCACACACACATACACAAAACCAATTCACTTGATTCTTATCCCAAAAATCTTGCAATACACATACGCAAGTGTAGAAACTCTAATAGAGAACTAGCTACACACCAAATATGTTAACAGCCACACACAGATAAAAAAAATCACGGCAACAATCACTTCATCCCAATCATCACGTGATGCAAAAATAGACCATACAAAATAGAGTCCTACCATAACTAGGTGACTTTATAAGATAGAATTCTATCTTTCATACAATCTTTTATCAGATATTATCCCAATCAAATCTAAGATATTTTATGTCATCTTAATTAGAATTTGAAGCTAATCAACATTATCTTGAAAGTCTAATTATCAAATAATGTCAAATTTAATAATAAGATATATAACATATATCTTAACAAATAGTTTCTATATGGTTATAAATTTTTAACATAAGAATCTTGTATCGTAGATAAACCAAAACTTCTTTTGATAAAATTAATAACGGTGAATTCTTAAAATTATATTCTTATTTAAAGTTAACCATTTATGACATGTTATGGATGCAATTATATCTCAATTAATATCGTTTAATTTAAGGACAGATATATAACATATTTTTTTTAAAAATTCATGTACTAATTTAAGGATGTATATACATATATAATGTTTTTTTGAAAATTTTCATGTAACTTGTCATTCATAAATAGAGTTCACATACTCAATGTTTTCTAAATAGTGACTTGAAAATTGAAATGCCAATTGTACGTGGGTAACAAAGGACCCATTATTTGGGAAAATATTTCCCAAGTTTTTCTCTTCTCGGATAAACTTGATTTCTTTGTAAGTCAAGCATCCGGAGTTTAGTTATTTTTATCTAATTATCTATTCAAGATACTGTACAATCTAAAATCTACGGCTTAACGACAGGTGTCAACATCCAAACCAAGCTTAGTTAAAAAGATGTGGCAACCGTTAAACCACAGTGGACCGCTTCAAAAGCCTGAAGGGCGTGAACATTGACAAGATTAGCGACTTCTATGCGGATTCGGATCAGGATTTGGATTTGGATCCGACACACGCGGCGAGAGGGCTGAGAATGCCCGACAGCGTGTGTTGTTTTGCTGGCGTCACTCCATTTACGTTTCGATGCAAGGAAAATTTGAAGCAAAAACGGCTTGCCTTTCTGAATAACTTTTCCATGTGTCCGCGTCGAAACCGCCGTTAAGTCACGCCGTCTTCCTGGCGCCTTTAATGGCCGCGTGTCCTCGTAAACCGCGTTGCCACGTGACACCCGTTTCCTGGATATTACTTGGAGGAACTAGTAACATGTGCACGATCTCATCGTAAGCTCCTCCTCTTTTCAAATGCATGATAATGAATGGAAAGAAATAACAAAGGAAGAGTAGAGTTCAAGAGACTGGTTATGGAAACGGCTACGCAAGAAAAACACACGACTTATAATAAATTTCAAAGACCTGATTGGTGGCGGTAGGGCGGCGGGCGTAGTTATACAGGAAGTGCGGTCAAAGGTTTCGTTGACCGAGCCGAATATCTCAATTACCTCAATGAAGGGATTGGAGGGCACACCATTAGCACGTGAGGCGCGCGTTTAG
>JANIIA010000008.1:11985904-12002953 GCA_027478495.1 Erythroxylum alaternifolium | reverse complement strand
TTCAAAGTTTCAAACATCACAAAACATACATAAACAATTTCCATTTCCAAATTTCCAACAATTTCATTTCTAACAACTAACAATTTCAAACATTACAAATTCACAATTCACAAAATAATGAAATATACATAAATAATTTTCATTTCTAACAATTTTTATTTCTTAATTTCAATAATTTCCAACAATTTCATTTCTAACATCCCAACAATTTCAATTCGACTGCTACAAAACATACACAAACAATTTTCATTCCCAATAACTTTCAACAATTTCATTTCCAACAATTTTGAACAATTTCAATTCAAAGTTTCAAACATCAGAAAACATACATAAACAATTTCCATTTCCAACAATTTCTAACAATTTTTATTTCTTAATTTCAATAATTTCCAACAATTTCATTTCTAACATTCAAACAATTTTAATTCAACCATTACAAAACATACATAAATAATTTCCATTCCCAATAATTTTCATCAATTTCATTTCTAACAATTTTGAACAATTTCAATTCGAAGTTTCAAACATCACAAAACATACGTAAACAATTTCCATTTCCAAATTTCCAATAATTTCATTTCAAACAACCAAAAATTTCATTTCCAATAACCATTAATTTCAACCATCACAAATTCACTATTCACGAAATAATGAAATATACATAAACAATTTCAATTTTCAACAATTTCTAAAAATTTTCATTTCTTGATTTCAACAATTTCCAACAATATCATTTCTAACATTTTCCAACAATTTCAATTCAACCATTACAAAACATACATAAAAAATTTCCATTTCCAACATTTTCCATTCCCAATAATTTCAACAATTCCATTTCTAACAATTTTGAACAATTTCAATTCAAAATTTCAAACATCACAAAACATATATAAACAATTTCTATTTCCAAATTTCCAACAATTTTCTTTCCAACAATTAACAATTCCATTTCGAACAACCAACAATTTCAACCATCACAAATTCATTTCCAACAATTCCAATTTGACAATTACAAAAACATACATAAACAATTTTCATTTCCAATAATTTGCAACAATTTTCATTAAAAAATATAATAATTTCCATCATAAAACATACTCAAATAACCGAATACAATGATTTTTTTCAAATTTAAGAGCAAAAAACACACCCAAAAATTCAAAAATAAATTTAATGTTGGGTCGGGGTAGGTTTCCTGGTCTATTTCATATTTCAGATCTGGCTTTGGGAAGGCGGTGATGGGCTGATGGGTGGTGTCGAGAGGTTGCTGGGGGTGTGGTGGTCACCGAACGGCTGAAGAGGGAGTGGTGGCGACTAACAACAGTGAAGAAGGGAGAGACTGAGAGTGTGAGAGTGAAAATAATGATAGGAAGGATAAGGAAAGCAATGTCGAGTGTGGTGTGGGAGGGAGCGGGTGTGCAAGAGAGTGTGATTTTTTGTATAAAAGACAAAGCGAGAGTGTGAGTTTGTGAGAGAGAAAATGAAGAGAGAAAAAGAAAATGAAGAAGATGCAGCAATGGTAATCTCAGGGGGGTGGGGGGAGAAGAGGGTTTTTAAGAAATTTTTTCACAAAAATACCCCTAAAGTTTTAAATTTTCTAGTACCGACCAGCATATGGCTGGTATTTTGAATATTAGTCGATACCAACTGAAATAGGCTAGTACACAAGGCTAGTGTTGGAGCAGGAGTTTTTTTATCGTTTGCCAGTACGATACAAATTTCCAAACATTGGTATTAGTACTAACTCTAATAGATTGATAAAACATGAAAATTTAATTAGCACTAAAACAATCTTTTTCCTTTTTATTTTTTCATTTATGACGTGAGAGAAGCTCTGACTTCTCTCTATGTCTTCTTTAAGCAACAATGGACATATACTATGATTTGTTCAGTCTTATATGCATAGCTTCATTGTTCCACGTTGTTGTGTACACTTTACTTCCTCATCATCTTCTACTTTCTTCAATTCACATACTGGCAGATATCGACTGATACGTGTCGTACCAATCCAAAAATTGTATTACATATCGATCAAAAATAGTACTAAAACTAATAGTATCGTATCAATTTTTGGTACCAACCATATCCTAAACACCATTTAAATACTAGTAAAACTAATAGTACTAATATCATTTAAGTACTACTAAAACTAATAATATCATATCAATGGAGTCGCTCAGCTGGAAAGTTTTATGAAACTCATCAGTAGCTGTTAGAGATCAGATGTGTAGGAATATAAGTCATATCAATTGATGCAGAAGCTCAAAATTGTCAAAAGAGCCATCAAATAATTTTTAAAAGGGAAGAATCAAAGCCTTAATGACATTAAGCTGAAATTGGCTAAAGCCACAAGATGCTTGTTATAAGGCATTATTTGCAAGAATGTTTGGATGTCATTGGTCTACCATTGATTTTCAGAAATTGGGTTGCACAAATTTTGCAAACCACTTCATTCGGTATTTTATTAATGGTATCCCTTTAACACCTTTTAGAAATGCAAGAGGTGTCAGAGAAGGGGACTCCCTCTCCCCTTACTTATTCACCTTAACAATGGAAGTGGTATCTTGAATTATATCCAAACTAGTTGAATGTAATGGCAAATATCAATATCATCACAAATGTAGATCTATTAAACTATCCCATTTGATATATATGGCTGACTTAATGCTTCTAGGTAGTGATGATAATCATTCAATCAGAATGTTACTAAATATGTTGCAGATGTTCTCAGATTGGTTTGGACTTAAGGTAAATGTGGAGAAAAGTGGATTGTATCTCTCCTCAAATGTCAAAAATTAAGAACAGATTAGTAGTATGGTTGGTTTTGCATTACAATCTCTTCTATTGAAATATCTAGGAGTTCCTATTACTACTAATAAGCTTAAATTTTTAGACTTCATTCCTTTTATTGAGAAGATTAAAGCAAGAATTAATGCCTAGCAATATAAGTTTCTATCCATTATAGCTAAATTGACTCTAATCAACTTACTTTTGAGCAGTTTGCACATCCACTGGTCTGCACACAAGATACTACTGAACAAGATCACTAAAGAGATTGATAGAGTATTAAAAGCATTCTTATGGTTTGGGAAAATAGAAAAATGCAAGTAGGCTAAAGTGAAATGGTGTGACATCACTATACCAAAGAGGCAAGGAGGACTAAGGATCATCTCAATCACACAAATGCAGAAATTTTTACTTTATAAGAGGATCTGAAGACTATTCACTGATAGCAAAGCACTGTGGATCAAATAGGTGAATGAATATCACCTGAAGGATAAGAAATTATGGCAACTGGCTAAATCTGGGGACTAGATATTCAACAATATTATTGAGGCAAGTTTTATTCTATTTAAAACCCTTAAAATATCATAAATGCACAGGTCATAAGCATAGTATAAGAGATGTTGGTCCCCCGAGGAGTTAGTGAACTAATCGAATCATAAGTTGTGTAAGGCCTAAAGGATAATTAAAATGAAAAGAAAAAGTAAACAGAAAAGTAAATACGTGAATATAGAATGATAGAAATAAGAAATCTATATTAAGCAAGGAAATTAAATTGAGCACTACCAATTTGACAATTGAAAATCAACCAAGAAAAATTGACTAATTATGAAAGATGGGGATTTATCCTATCATCAATGCTAATCTACTCACTTATGTGTTAATATGGTGTCTGCTCTACAATATTAAGGGGTGGATTACTCTCTCTCAAGTTATAATCACTATGCCTTAATTAATAATCCTTAATTAAATCGAGTAACTAAAAATGTAATCTCTCAATTAACGATCAGCCCACAACTTAATTAGTTCTTAAGTGTTCTAATGAGCAACTGGGTACTCACAAGAGATCTCTCTCCGCATAAATTACCGATTTGATTAATCGTGTGATCTATCGAGTGTAACTCTCATTAATCTAACCTAATCATTTTTCTTCATTTCACCCTCTTAGTTTATTATTGAAACATGCAAGCACCGCAATTAATTACAACACTCAATCAATCAACACAAAAGATAAATAGATTAACATTGAATTAATTCAAAATCCCTAAAGATTTTAGAACATCATCCAATCCAAATCCATCATCATCATCACATTCATCGTATGCATTTAAAAAAAGAATAACAATATGAAATGGAAATGTCACTTGAAAAAGATCGAGATGGCTCGAGAATGGAGTAGCTGTAGCATCCCACTCCTTTCTCCCCTCTTCTTCCTTTTATCTTTTCTTTCTTGAAGGTTTTTCAAATGTAGCAAATGTATGCTCTCTTAGGGTTCCATCCTAATGCCTTTTATGCTCTTTTCTATTTAGGGTAACCCTAGGGATGTTTTCAAGTTTGAAAGGTTTGAAAAGTCCCTCGAAAACTCAAGTCGAGAAGTCTGTCCATGTTTCTATTGCGTAGGCCACATTTTTAGCTTTTGTCACGATCGTGGCTCCTCATGATTCGTTCTATCAAGATTGTGGCTTATTGGCCACGATCATAGCCCTAGGTCTAGCTCCAAGCTTTCTTCGAATCTTCTTCATTCTTCTATATTTGCCCTGAAACACTAGCAAACATATCAAAGTACCTCAAAAATATAAAATTGAAGCTCAAATGATGCTTTAACCTATAAAACACATAAAACATATCTAACTAACTAGGACAATTTGAACTTAAACATGCACTAAACAATCAAATTAACAACTAAACACACACCAAACTACCCACTAAAACATGATGCAGTCTACAACTATCAAATATGCTTAGCTTGGGAGATATGATCTATCCTCATATTAAGCATCGGTTGAGAGATAGAAAGGATATACGGTTCTAGTTTGATAATTGGACCAATTTCAGTCCACTCATTTATAGGGCAGAATTAGTTCAACTCAGAAACAAAATTCCTTTTAATGCTAGAGTCTCCTCTTTAATCCAAAATGGAGCTTAGGTTGGAAACTTCAAAGGATTTTCTTTTCTTGCAAATTTCTTGCTAAATATCCCTAAAGAGTTAAGGAAGGACAATATCACTTAGACTTTATATTCCACAGGTATTTTTAATAATAACTATTTCTATAAGATGTTCATCAACCGTGAAGAAGTGGTTCATTGGTCTGAAATGCCTTGTAAACAATCTTTATATGACCTGATAGGTGTCCTTTATAAGCAGATCAATGAAAGCAGGAATCATCTGTACTTTGAATGTTGCTATACCAAAGTAATTTGGAGCATTATTATGTTTATGCTACACCTATCTAGCCATACATTTGAATGAAGGCAGACATTGGATCTGATCATAAGGTGGACTAAGCAAGGTCAAGTGGATAGCCTTTACCACTTTCATCTGTTCCATATGAAGGGAAAGGAACAAAAGAATATATAAGGTTGTTGAAGAAAGAAAACATTATCTAGCAGACCGTGTTATGAATTGGATTCAAGCAACATTCATTGCAAATTACAAACAAAGCTCAATTTGTTAAGTAGTGAGAAAGCACTAGATGCTATAATGCTATCTGTTGTATTTACTTTTTTGTTAATGTAAATTAGGTAATTTTATAGATGAATAATATGACTCATTGTAATGTTGTTAAGAAGCTTTTGCTAGATTAATATTATTTTTCCTTTCATTTTTTAAAAAATACAAAATTTTTAAAACTATAGGCCTAAATTGTAAAATTGAAAAAAATTTAACCCTATTTGTTTGAGCCTCCTTCCTCACTCTACCCTCTGCCATTTTGTCCACCTCTCTCTCAAATCATAACTTTTACTCTCTCTCACTGTCCATTCATTGGTGTCTTCCTCATTGTATCCATCATCGTTGCTTCTCCATAGAGTTGCTTCTCCATTGCTGCTGCTGCTCTACCTTCATATTGCTATTGTTACTTGTCACAAGCGGAGCAAACAAGATTGAGCATTGAGCACAGCCTCAATTGTTAAAGTAGTTAGTAAGCTTTGCAGATTATTATAGTTGGAGCAAAATCTCGTTAGATTAAGAGAAATTAGAGTATTCATAACATGCAAAAGATAAAGAAGAGCATTGCAGACTATAGAGGCACAAAGAGAGGTAATTTTGCATTTTAAGTGTTTAACACGTGGAAAGGCTTAAGCAATGCGTCATTTTCATATCCTATAAGTCTTTTAAGGTTTTATTGCTTTAAATGTGGTATATGACACTACAAAGTATAGCCTGAAGCTTTAGTTTTATAAGCTTATAGACATGCTTAAGGTCTATGGATTTCTTTTTATTATTTTATATATTTTAATTAAAATTGTAAAATTGAAAATAAATTGTATATTATAAAATTTAAAATATTGAAAAAATTTTAATTTAAATTAAGATTTTATTATTAATTAAATTTTTATAAAATACAATTAATACAAATTCATTTATTTTTCGTAAATTTGTAATTATAATTATGATAATATTATTTTTTATTATCAAAATTAAGAATTATTATAATAAAAATTAAATAGAAAATTCCTTTTTCTTTAATGGTGTTGATATTATTACTTTTAATTCAATTGCAGTTATTTCTTTTTATTTATATGATTTAAATCCTTATATTTAGTATCCATTTGATTATATTAATAATATAATTTTACTTTAAAATTTTATTTAAGTAATGATTATAATATTTTATCATTAGCATTATTATTTATTTTAAACCTATACTAATGAAAATATAGTGAAAATTATGTTTTTCATAATTAGAAAATTTTTAAATTACAATTTAAATTAATTACATTTACTAAAATTTTGTACATTTAATTATATAATGTTTTTATAATAAAAATGTTAATAAAGTAGTTCTACTTCTATGACTTTTAATAGGGTGTACATGGAATTATGTGATGATTAAATTATATGACACAATATATTAAAGAAGTATTTTGTAATTTTAAAAATTCAAAGACTACTTTATAATTTTAAAAAATTACCCAAGGGGAATATGAAATTAATTGGTACTAATGTTGTACTGTATCAGAATCAAATCTAATACTGGTACTAATATGATATTCATAACATTGCTCTTATCTCGTTAACAACAAGTTTCCTCCTTTTTGTTGACATAACGCATCGTAACACTACACAATATAACTAGACTAAAAACTATAGCTACTAATGAGTATAGGTTTATCCCATAAAGAGTGTGTGTAAAGCTTTTGAAATAAAATCAGTAGATGTTTAGGTATTGGAGGAAAGGCGATTTGTTGGTTTTCAATAAGAAAATAAAACTAAACTAAACTAATGAAAGCAAATTAAAGAAAACATTTAAAAATGATGAAAAGTGATGAATGTGTTAGGAACCCCATCATCGGTTCAATCTCGACTTACTCATAATTAAACATTCCTCACCACTTTGTTATTTGCATACCTCTCCTAGCAACTATTAGTCGTAGGTTAACAATAAGCTATGTTAAACCTAGTTTTCCCTTAGGTCATGTTTAATTAAGAAGAGCTCGTTAATTAAACTTAGCTATCAAAAAACCTAGAACAAGCTCTATAGATTTAATTAGATAGTTGTATTATAAGTTGGAAAAATAGATTAATAAAGGAAACAACCACACAAGCTCAAGTCATTTAACTTAGGCTATATTATCCCTAATGATTAAAAATCATTAGTTGTCACAAATGAATCAAAAACACAATGATTACGTATTGTATTCGATTACAGCAATAGGTTATGATTGTGATTTTTGATATGTGTAAGTTTTAATATTTGACCTCCATAATCCATAAACGTACTAGTCGTTCGCGTAGTACCTAATGTGTCGATCCCACGAGGAGGGTTAATCTAATCCTAAAATCTAAGGCCAAAGACAATTCACAGTAATTCAAAATGCAACTAAACTAAGGCAAGAAATTATTTCAATCACACTTTCAATTTCAAAAATCAATTACAAAAAGATTAATAAAATAACAATTGCAACATCCAATCAAAAATCAACCTAAGGAACTATCAATTGAGAGAAAAGGGAATTTTATCTATCTTTAATGCTAACCTAATTGATTATGACTTACTAGATTATTGGTTCTAGACGATCCTAGGGTTGATTACTCTCTCTCAAGTTATAACCATTAACCCTAATTTATAAACCCTAATCAGATTATGGGAATTGCAATCTCTCGACTAACAATCTATCCAAAACCTAATTAGATCTGAAATTGTCTGAAAACTACCAGAAATCCTATGCAAGGTCTCCCTTCGCACAAATTACCAATTTGATCTCGTTAGCGTTCAATTAAATTACCTAACTCTCGTTAGCATTCAATTAAATTACCTAACTCTTGTTAGCCCAATTTAATGATTTTCATCTGATTCATAGTTTATCACCGAATTATGCAAGTGCAAAAATTAAAACACAATTAATCCAGTAAAAACATAACCAATCAAATTTCATTAAATCAAAAATAAAACAACCCGAATGTGAGTTTAGACATCCTCAACATTCGTACAATCTTATCATCAACATTTATATGTATTAAATGAAATGTTGATTTACAATTTTGAAAAGTTCAAATTGTTTAATTCTAAGTAAAAATTAAGCATTGAGAATGCTGAATCACTTTGATGAGATCATTTTAGTGAGTTTTAAATTTTCGATTATCTATAGGGAATGAGATTCTCTGGTGAACTCATAACAAAAATTCCATACAGGTATGGATTTATGTAAGGAGTAAAATATAATATGAGATATTGTATAATGCAATATTATTTCTTATATAGCTATACCTAGTACTATAACTTACCTTCCATAGTTCCAGTTGAATCAATTGGCAAGATTTCATATTAGATATGAAATGTTAAGTCTTTAAAAGACTCAAAGTTAATGATTCAAGAATGTGATGCATAGTTGAAGCATACATATAGTCCATTAAGTTTAGAACTAAAATAGGTAATAAAGGGTTATGAGATATCCAAAAGGTTAGATATAATCTTATAGACCTATTAAACAAATTGTTTGTTTCATTGTATGCTTATAGGAGAATGATTCTCAAGATAAGTAATGGGAGTAAGATGAAGTTTGAAAGGTTCAAATCTCGTGATAATACATCTAATTGAAACTATTTCCTTTATTAATACATTTGATGTATAGTTGAAAGGTACAAGGTGTTGAAAGGTTAACTTTTATAATGAATTCAAAGAGTTTGTTTTGAAGATGACTATGAATTTATCATGTCTGCAAGAAGGTTAGTGGGAGTATAGTTGTCCTCTTCAATGGGATTATGTGGAGACATACTGCTCACAGAGAATAGTAATTTTAACTTTTAATTGTTAAAAATATAATTATCTAAGAACAAATTTTATTGGATAAGAAAAGATAACAACTTAATTCTATGAATTAGATCTATAGAGATAAATTGGATGTTGTTCACCTATTCTAAGTCCAAATATATAAATAATGTACTAAATGTTTAATATTTGAGATATCAGGTACTTGTGAAGTATTAAAGATATTTATTATTCTATGTATGAGTTGATATTTGAGTTTAAGATGATAAGGATATAACTTTAGAAGTAAATCATTATTAAGGCTTATTTACTTCAAATAATATCATTCAAGATTGGAAAGGTTCCAGTGTAGCAATTAGTTGCTAATTAAGTTATAATACATTTTTCATTTAATGAAATAATTAATTGAATCAATAAGTTCTTTAGTGAACTTGATATAGTTCCTTGCATTGTTTAAGACAGTAGTGTACTGTAGAACATTAAAGCTATTAGGCATGCATAAGGAGCTAATGTCTCATCAAAGATCTAAGAATGTGTTTAGGAAAATTTTCTTAATTATGATGATAATTAAGATGGGAGTTGTAAGATTTAAATAAGTGCTCACTATAGAGAATCTTGTAGAATTCTCTCATTAAGTCACTGTTCCAGTAGTAGAATAATCGTCATATAGTAATATGGTACGAGATACTTAAACGATTGGCTTAGTGCAAGTGGGAGATTATTGGTTTATGCCTTACAGTCAATCACTTTAGTTCTAGTTTAGTGACAAATTATTTGAAAGGCATTCTTTATCTTGTACATATTTAGATCTATATGATAAAGTCCATAGGATAATTGTACATTACAAATGAAATTATAATGAGATTCATATTGCATTTATGTATTATTCCTAAATTGTTCCTAGTCATTATTTTATTAAGACTGGACATTAATAAAATGTAAAAAGATTAGCAAACGTTATTTTTTTTCCTTATGAAAGAAGTAGTCAATCTTATAGGCTAAAGTATAGAGATACTTAAGCAAACATATGGGTGCTTGCTAGAGAACAAGTTCACTGAATAGACCCAATATTAGAAATCCATTTAGAACATTACTTGTATATCTATGGAATTCTCATTGTGATGATTGTATAACTGATCCTTTGACTTAAGGTCACCAAAATTATCTTGTATAGAGATTGCTCTATTTTGAAACTATTTATGATCTATTTAATCATGGGTCATTTAATTGGTAGTCGTTGGATGTAGCATGAACTATATGGAGGTAGTTCAATGATCAAGATAGGATTCATCACCCTAAAGTAATTAGGGAGAATATTCCGTTGTTCTTGATTAGTATTGATTTGGGAAATTGTTGGCCAATGTGGAATGACATTTTATAAATAGTTTACAAATGTCATTAATTGAATTAATAACTAATAGCAAAAAAACTAATATGATTGGACTTAAAATATAGTAGACATTAATTCCATACTCAATGTCTAATGAAAACATTGTATGATAAAAAGATTGAATTATATGGAAAAATCATGCACAGAAAGGTTAGTCAAAATCACTTTGAGATTACTAAATATTTGGGTGTTCATGATGTGTTGCTAGACGTCAATCTTGATATGTGATTATAAATTGTTTAATTAGAGAATTAAAGATAAATTAAAAGGAGTTTTTATTTATCTAATTCTAATTATAAATTAGAATTATAATTTATAATCATTGCCAATATATTTGGGAACCTAATGGGTCTCACATATATAATGGGTTGAATAGAGCAAAGTTAATTTAATTAAGCTGGACTTGATTCTAAAGTTTGAGAAACTTTATGATTAAATATGAGATATTTAATAGTTAAGGATCAATATAAGACATTGAATCTTATTTGGGTATAATTGGCATTTAAGTAGAATTATTTGTAATTTTAATTAAAGTTTAATTGAAATTATAATTTAATTTTAATTAAATTACTATATCCAAAGCTTATTGTAAATAGGCTTAAGGTCTATAGATCTATTACTTCTTGCTTAACCGTCTTTATAAGAGTTACAGAGTTCTCTCAACTCATTCTGTGGATAATATTACAGACCAGACATTTGTGCGATTACAGTGGTTAAAACAGATTGATTTCGGGAACGGTTCGAGAGATACAACAAAATAAAGACCAAGCTTTATAATAAGGTATGAATTAAGTTTCTACTTTATTATGATTTGTGTTGATCAGTTTATAGAATTAAATAGATCTTGGTTTTCGGGAAATCAAAAGTTACTAAACAAGTTTTGTGATTATTTCGCTACGGTCGGGAATGGATCCCGACCTAGTTTCCCAACATCTCATTGTTTCCTTTTTGATAACGAGCTTCTTATTATTTTTATCAGTTGTAAGTAGTCCAAATCCAGAGTGCTTCTCCTTAGTATCATTATTATTTACTTAATTCTTATAAAGGCCAAGGATACATGTATTTCTCATCATTTCATAAAAGATCTATAAAAATTTTTACCTTTATCTCTTGTATTATGTAAACTCCAACATCAACAAAATGGTGTATCAATTTCTTAAAATGATTTTTTATTAGCGGAAGCTTTGTTTAATCTCATCATGTCATCGAAACCTTGTGAGTGTCATAGTTGACTATATACATAACGATCAATTAAATTTTTTAAAAACACAAATATACAAAGAGATAATTTCTACAAGAAAAAATCTTATTAGAATTCCTTTAAGCAGTAGAATAAAAATCAAATCCTAGTAAGTAATTTAATTAATTAATGTTGCATATGAATTAAAAGGTCCTCTCAATCTCTCTGTGTTAAATCTTTCATATAATTGGTATCAAAGTATGTTATTTATGTTTTTGAATCATGTTACTAAATTAAATTGGTAATTTTATTTGTGTTAAATTGATTAATTATTTTATAACTTGTTTTCATTTTAAAGTGATAATTATTAAGATATTAGAATAAATATTTATTATCATTATATATGTTATAATCTTCGAACTACGTTATATTGATTCTTCATCATATGTTGTTTGTGCATGTTTTTCTTGTGTTTAAACAATAGATTATTGTTCATCTAATGTCAACTTCAATTGCTTATTCATGGAGTTTCATTATGGATAGAATGTTACCAATGCAAATACATATAATAAAGATTACATGTATTATTTGTTCTTGTTATAAAAAGAACTCATTAGTCCATTTACGTAAGTATGAAACATAGTGGAATTGCAGAAATAGCCAAACTTTTAGCATTGGAAAGATAAAGACACAACTAGAATCTAGATTTGCCATTTGAAGTAAATCACACGTAAGTATAGACTTTACGTTTAAGAAACTAGATACACAAGAAGGGGGGGTTGAATGGTGTATCCTCCTTTTTTAATATAAAATCTTCGAAAAGAACTTCTCTTTCTTATTAAAAGAATATCACAAATTATTACGTAGTTAAATCACAAATTACTTCTATATGATTTTTAACAACAAAGTAAACTGAAGTAAAGAGTAAAGAATAGACACTGTGATTTTTATACTGGTTCACCCCAAACCGTGGGCTACGTCCAGTCCTCAGAGTTCGTCTGATTGTTTTACTATTCTCCAAACGATTACAAGTATTCTTTCTTTCCTTCTAGAGCCTCTTTAAGTCTCTTACAAAGTATTCTTTCAGTATCCTAGCCTCTTTAAGCTATCAACCTTTCTTTCTCTCACTAAGAAAAGATTATGAGCTTTTGTTACAGTAATGTTCGCTCTATTCTAAGTAAACACTGTAAGAATTTTCTCTCAGATTGTTTAGCTTTTTAAATTGTCTCTGATTTTCTAACCTTGTAGCATCTTCGACTGCGACTAATATTTATAGCCTTCGTCTCTAACTGCTTCTTGATTCTTGATAACAGCTTCTTTATTCTTGATAACCACTTCTAGGTAACTGCCATTTAGTTGAGTTCTGTAACTAACTCTGACTAAATAATTGTTCTGACGTGCTAATGTATCTACGTCTGCGTCTGTATCTATATTAACTTTGTGTCTACGTCTGCATCTGCGTCTATGTTAACTTTGCGTCTGCGTCTGGGTTTATATAGTCTTTGCATCTACGTCTACGTCTGTATTTGCGTCTATGTTAACTTTGCATCTGCATCTGCGTCTGCATTTGCGTCTATGTTAACTTTGTGTCTGTGTCTGTGTCTACGTCTATGTTAACTTTGCGTCTATGTTTCTTTCTGCGTCCGTTTTCTGTTCTTTGTCTGCACACTTAACATACTTGTTAAAAATGTTCATTTGTTTCTAAGATTATTATTATTTGATTGTCATCAAAATTAATCATCATAAAGTCCTCTTAACTTAACAATCTCCACCTTTTTGATGATAACAAATAATCATAATTTTAGATAGATCAAAGTGAATGAATTTTTATTCAATTTGATGAACAGTAAATGAATAAGACGACAACAAACAACAACTAAAAAGATAAAAACAAACAAAGAATAAGAAGACAATAACAAACAATCATATATACATTCTATCTTCTTTTCTTCTGTTTTTCTTCTCTTTTATTCTTCTTTTTCTTGTCTCCCTTTTTTCTTCTTTTCTCTTCTCCCCCTATTTGTTATCAATAAAAAATGTTACCTCAGATGTTTCATTATTTTAGAAAACATGTGCTGCATCTCTTTTCTGATCAACTTGAGGTCTACTTCTGTTGTAACTCGTATATAAGCTAATTCTTCATGAAGATTACCCACTGAGTCTTGTAGATCATTAACTGAGTCTTGTAGATCAATAACCATAGTATTAAGTTCTTCAATCTGCTTCACTAAGGCTTCCTGACTCTGCTGCTCAGAATGTCTGACTTATTCCATTCCAATAGTTTTGACTTTTTGAATTGGACTCGATAGATAGAAGGTTGTAGCAACAGCTGTTTTTGAAGGTAAGACATCGAGTTCTATTATTTTTAGGGTAGGAGGTTTGAAGAATTGCTTTCCTTCTGGGAGGTCAAGGTCATCAGGTCAAGGTAGTTTGGGAATAGTTTTTCTAAAAAGGTGAAGGTCATCTTTAAGTGAGGGTATGAAATTTAAAGGTTTAAAGTGCATAATCAAGTGCACAAAAGTCTCTAAGTTAATAAACATACCTCCAACCTAGATAGATCTATACTGTCCTTTAGTTACCCTTCCAACTACCTGAAAACTGACATCTATGGTGAAGCGTCCACAATTACTTCCTGATGCTTTTGAGATGTGATGGAAAACATAGATTCCTCTTGATTGTTCTGCATGACATGCTTCATCTATGTTTCTCATTGCTTCATGAATCTGTGCTTCAATTAGGTCACCTGTTGTTCTGTCAGGGTACATCTTCTGTTTCCCTTTATCAACATTGCGTACAATGTTTGAAGCTCTTGGTTGTATGTCAGGTACGATTTTGATCAAAGTTCTACTTGTAGCTGGGTAGATAGTGTACCGATCTTTGGTCATCTTCTGTAGATATGGTTCTGACTTCTCATCCCTCAGAATCCCATATAATCTCGTTTCGTCATTATTTAGAAGATGCATAGATCGACTATTGATCAAAATAGATTCAAGCTATCCCTTGACCAACGCTTTCACAGGTTCTTTGATTATTATTGAGCTTTTGCTTTTAACAGGTACCTCTTCTTCAATCACCTTTATTTTCAAGTCCTCTTTCCTGATAGGACTATGAGATTCTACTCTGTCTTCAACTAATTTTTCTTTTCGTTGACTCCCAATTGAAGTAGTTTCTTTCTGACTGGTCTTTAACTTTTTACTTTCTTCTACCACTCCAGAAGGTGGTTGGGGTTGAGTTCTCTTTCTTTCAAACTCCAACTTCTTCTTAATTTCCATCTCTTTGGTTGGCTCCATCTACACTAGTTGCAAAATTGAGACTAGAGATCTTGTGGCTTGTGGTGTCTTTTCTATATGTTAAGATTTTTCAACAAGAGTCATTTGTCTCCCTCTCTTTTGTTCCTCTTGTCGGAGAGTTAACATTCTTGGTGATCTCTTTGACCTTTTGATTTTCTCAACATCAAGTGCCTCTGCCTTCCTTTCCAATGACACTTGTTTTCCAGATAGACTCACCTGGATTTCTTCTATTTGCCTCATTGTCTTAGCTTCAGCTGCTACTTTAGAGGATTTCTTCTTTTCTTCTGTAGCCATTCTTTCAGAAGATTGAGGTTTCTTTTTCTCTTTGGGAGTAACATTCCCACTCATGCTTCGTCTGGCTATACGCTCCCCCTCAATCCTTGCTTTTGGCATAGAAGTTGTACTCAATCCCATTTTACCGATGTTTGCTGCATTAATAACACTTTTAATGTTCATCTTAACCTTGTTTCCTCTGTCCAGGAGAATTTCAGAATCTCTAAAGATTCTTGTCAACAGTATGCCATACGGAAAAGCATTAGAGTCTTTCTTCGTCTTCAGCATATACCTAAGAATCAGGTGTGAAAGATTGATAGCCTTATAGTTGAGTAAGTAGAATAGGCATTGCTCATCTATCGTTGTCACAACGTTCCTTGATCCTGTTCTTGGTAGAATGCAGTGAAAAGTATGTTGTGTAGAACCCTAGCCTTCGGAACAAGATTCGATGACTTCTTATCCTGTGGCTTACTACATCCATAGAGTTATCGATTTACTAGTGCCTTCTCTAAATGATTTTGAGCCATCCATCTAGGGTTGTAAGACACCTCTTCTCCAACACATGGACATCCACTAAACTTCTCGATTAGCTTCAGTGTCACAATAACTGACAGTCTATCCACCAATAATACTATTATATCGTGTACCACACTTGCATTCTTCGCAAAATCATACACTTCATTCAGATAAACTGTGTCATGAACTTGAAAGAAGTTTTTTCATCTGGCCACCTTAACTTTAGGTTCAATGTCCATCTGATTCTCCTTCAATAATTCGAAATCAACATGCTTTCCATAAATCATTGCTTGCTCCATTGTGATCTTTAGATAGTAGGAACTTCTCAAGGTAAAGAGATTAGAATCTGAAGATAAGAGCGTAACCGAAAGGTCTCAAAATGAACGGTTGTTTTTGAGAGTTCTGCAAAAATCGATTTCAAAGGATTTCAAGAGTTTTCTAGAGTAGGTGTAGTTCTGAACCGTCTGAAAGGCTTTCCTTTATATTTCCCTCCAAAAATCATTGTCATCTGTAACTTGTAGTTACTGGCTTTGAAGAGTTAGAACTTTTTATCTTCTTTTTGTAAGAATCGTCTGGGTCATGACGTGTCAGACGGTTGGTCTCTAAAGACTACCATATTCAAGTTTCATTTGATTTCTTTAAATCTTTCTTCATTCAAAGGCTTAGTAAAGATATCTGCCCATTGACGACTTGTCTTAACAAATTGAAGATTGACGACTCTTCTCTCTCTTAGAAAATGATGTCTAACTTCGATATACTTCACCCTTGAGTATTGTATTGGATTCTTTGATAGGTTGATAGCACTTGTGATGACACAGAAGATTGGGATTTGTTCTTCTTTTACTGAATAATCTTCTAACTGATATTTAATCCATAACATCTGTGAACAACAATTTGCAGCAGACATATATTCAGCTTCTACAGTAGATAGTGTAATTGAGCTTTACCTCTTACTAGACCATAAAACTAAATTATGGCCAAGAAAGTGATAGCCTCCACTTGTACTCTTTCTATCAATTCTGTCTCTGGCATAATCAGCATCACAGTAGCCAATTAACCTGAAATCTTTACCTTTTCTCATACATTAAGCAAAGATCAGTAGAACCTAATAGATATCTCAAAATCCTTTTAACAGCAATATAATGAGATTCTCTAGGATCTGCTTGAAATCTAGCACACAAACAG
>JANIIA010000008.1:11908637-11925648 GCA_027478495.1 Erythroxylum alaternifolium | reverse complement strand
TCCCAGAAAATTTCCATAATTCTCTAAAAATTAGAGAATCACTATAAACCTCTCCAATTCAATTTATCACTCACAATACCTATTTTTCAAGAAAAACACTTAATCACACTTATACCGGGATAATTGTCATGAACGCATGTACAATAAATTCTTATATGCACATAACTCACTATTCACTGCTGCATGAGCATGAGATGTGTTAATTTACCACTCTCGGACCCGTTTCTTTGGTCTGACCCGCTCTCTGGAAACGGGATGTTACAGCTTATCACCCTCAGAAGTATGGTCAGGCTGAGGTGTCCAACTAAGAAGTCAAGTACATTATAAGGAAGACGGTTAATCCCAATAGGAAGGATTGGAGTTTGCCCCTTAACAACACCTTATGGGCATACAAGATTACAAACAAGACTCCAATAGGCATGTCACCATTCAGGTTTGTTTTTGGGAAGCCATACCATCTTCTAGTGGAGCTACAGTATAAGGCTTATTGGGCAATCAAGAAGAGTAACATGGAGTCAGAAGTTGTTGGTGCCCACAGATGATTACAATTGCAAGAGCTTGAAAAGTTACGACATAAAGCATTTAAGAATGCCTGGATTTATAAGGAGAAGACTAAGGCATTCCATGATCACAACATCTCTAGGAAGACATTTGTGGTGGGACAGAAATTACTTTTATATCATTCACGCCTCAAACTCTTTCCAAGTAAGTTACGCTTCTGATGGATAGGTCCCTTTAGGGTTACCCAGGTACATCGCCATAAAGCAATGGAGATCAGAAGTGCCAAGACGAGGAAAGAGTTTAAAGTCAATGGACATCTTCTTAAGCCTTACTTTAAGGGATTTCAGATTCACAACATGGAGGTGATGAAACTTGAAGCTCTAACATACATTGGTTAATATCAGTTGACAAAGGTCGAGCTTGTGACCTTAACTAAGCGTTTGTTGAGAGACACCCCAACCTTATTCTTTCATTTTAGTTCTTGGTTGTTTCAGTTTGCTTTCATTTACGTACCTTAGTTTTTCTTTGTCTATTTTGTTTTCAAGAATGCAAAACAAGAGTTGTGAATTCTGCTTTCAAGTTGTTAAGCCCTCTTTGATCCAGGGGAGTCCTTCTGTTCTCATCCACTTGTTGTTTTTATTGATTTTAGGAAAATGGGGATAATGTCCCATTTAAGTGTAGGGGTAGGGTTAGTTTAAAATTTTTGCATTTTTGCACTTGAACTATGATGAATGTTGAACAATGCCATTCTGTCATAATAGTTGGACTGAGAATTGAGTTGTGTGATTGAATTTAAATTAGGCAGCTTGAGTGGAAGTCGAATCATATGGATTGATTGAAGTAATTAGTTGCATAAACTCAGTCAATAATTTGATACTTGAGTGATTAGGTAAACTATGAAGTTTTGATAGATTTTCATATAATCACATGCAAGGTTTTGAGCCTACATGACTGCATTTCAGAGTCATTCTGTTTGCATGTTGTATGTGATGCTCCTTTAGGAATATTACCTTCAAAACTTGCATTAAAATGGTTTGAAACTACGAGATGCATGCTTTATGGAAATGATTAAGGCCTTTTTTGTTTTAAACCCTTAGCTTAAATGACCCACCAACTCATTTTCCCCTTGCCAACCCCTTTGAACCTTTAACCTTGTTTGTTTCTAAATTAATCACCTTACATTGAAAGCTAAAAACACATTAGCCTTACCTTTTCACAAGTTTAATGAAGTAATGAGTGAGCATTTAATGTATATGATTTAAAGACTTTTGTTTTGTATTTAATTCTTAGATGTTTTAAGAGGCACTTCTACTCATGTTTTATTGATTTATGCCGCTATTGTATCCCTATTATTTTAGTAATATCCAAGTAAAAAATAGAGAAAAGAAAAAGAAAAGCATCTTTGTTTTTGGCGTTATTGATTAAAAGCGTCTTTGTTTCGATTGTTGAAGAAAAAGTAGTTACATTAGTTATTGATGAGTAGTCATATTTCATGGTATTTATATGCATACCTCAAAATTTGTGTTTAGTTGTCCCTTCTTACTTAGTACTTTGTTAATACTTGAGAGTTACCCTTTGACCTTTTTTCCTCACCTTAACCTAAACCCCATTACAACCCCAAGTAAAAGCATTTTTTGATCTACGATAGCATGTAATCTATGTGGTAGAGAATTGGTGAATTTGCAACCCTATAGTAATGTAGTCTCTTAGAGGGAGTATTGAGTGAAACATTGACCTTAAACACTTGAGTGAAATCAGTGAACATCATAAGGAAAATCCATCTTTATTTTATTTTACCTTTGATCAATGGTGTCTAACTTTGAATTTGTTTATGTGCATTAATGAAAATACTATGATATATGTAGTAGCCCGATACTTAAGTTTGTCGAAGTTTCAAGGATTGCATATACTCGATTTTCTTTGAAAACAAATTGACAGAATATCTTCTTTATTTTTAAATTGTTTGAGGACAAGAAATAGTTCAAGTGTGGGGGTATTTGATAAGATTGAATCATCTTATATTTTCTTATACATTTCAATGTCTTTTTAGTCCTATCTTTGTGATTAAATTCTCAATGTGTGTTCATTTTGTGTTTACATATAGATTAAAGGAGTGAACAGAAATATATTCTAAAAGGAAGAAGTTTGACAAAGTTTGGAGAGCCATCCATAGAGGAGAAACCATGAAAGGTATTCAGAGAAGAATCAGAGAAAACTTGGGAAATAACCGAAGGCCACGATAGTGGCCTACGTGTAGACAGACGTGGGGTTGCTTCCGAATTCAAGTTTTTGAGGGACTTTTTGGACTTTTTACGCATGGGAAAACCTGAGGGTTTACCCTAAACGGGAAATATTATAAAAAGAAAGCGAAAGGACTTAAAAAGAGAAGCCTCCAATTTGCCACTTTTGGAAAAACTCCAAGAAGAAAGAAGGGCTCTCAAAATCTGCCATTTTTGGGAAGCTCCAAGAAGAGAGGAGGAACCAACATAGAAGTTTTTGTTACTTTCCATAAACTTAGCTATTCTCTTTCAGTTTCAATGCTTTATTTTCATATTTATTCAATTAGTTTAAAGCTTTCTTAGTGTTAATCACGTTTTTACATTTTCTAGAATATTTAGAATGAATGTTTGATGGATTTTGTAGTTAAACTTCATGAATTTTGTAAGGAACCTTTATGTTATATCAATGGTTGTTTATTCTTTCAATTTTTCAACTCTAATCTTGGTTGTTTGATTTTATTTATGTGCTTTTTCAGATTTGAATTTGTTAGGAATTTGAATGTTTAATGGTTTATGTTATGGTTTTTTGCTTATTTGTGATGCTCTTGATTATTTTGTTCTTAATTGTTAGGATTTATGTATGTTCTTATATTCATGATCAATTAATTTAGATTTTTGTACAAGTTGTGTACACTGTAATTTCATTTTGATGCAATTAGTTTAGAGTTTGTAATTTGGGGTATGATTAGTCATTAGTTAGCATAAAGAGTTTTGATTTCTATTAAGTTGGTGTAGAATTTTGGTTTTTATTAATTTTTTATAATTTCCAGCCTTGGTTTTATTTAATTGAGTATGGGTTTTGTTTATTTAATATCAATTGTGCTTAATATGAACATGTGTGGTTAGACTACTTAGCGGTTTGGGGATATTATAAGGATGAAGGGAGAGAAATTGTAAGAATGGAGTTGAATTTGTCTTAAATGGTTGCTTATAGGTCTAGGTTGGTTTGAGATTTAGGATAAATGTCATGAATTAGGAATTATGTATAAGTTTGATCACCCTTTAGGTAACTTTCTAATCTGAAGGCTAGGGTTGAGCTTGTGATATATAATAGTCCATAGTGATTCTTGGGAGTAGCAATAGGTTAGTTAAATTTGTCAGGATACTTAATCAACTAATTTAGGACCTATACCTTTAGGTTACACCTTCCGAGCTTATGAGTAGGTGGCCTAAGTTAGTTGTTTTTTAGTACCCAATGCATCTTCATTATTGAATTTAGAGAGCCTATTCTAGGTTATAGTGGAGATCGGGGCATTTCTAGAGTTTATTAGTTTTGCCTATTTTAGAGAAATTAAAGGGGGAGCTTAATCGAGTCCATAGGCTAACACCATGATGAAAGTACCTTTTAGATTCTAGGATTAATGAACATCTTGTAATCCCGAAGATATCTCTAAACCACTTCTTTATCATTATTATTAGTATTTTCTAAATTCGCCTTATGTTTGTCTTTTAATTTGTTTACGTTTTTTGCATCTTAGCTATCTCGTTTCATTATTTCAAGGTGTTTTGTTTTCTTTTGTTTACAATATTTGAAATAGCAGTTGCATCCTAGCTCTTTATGATTTGACCCTAGCTCGCCAATTACTGCATAGTTTGGTATTTAGGAATTCATTATTTGGTAGTTAGCAAATAACACCCCCTATATGGAACCTACAACCATAAAGGTATATAATTCTATTCAATGCTATACATATATATATTACAAAATTTCATATCATTTAAAAGTAGTATTACATCTTTACATTAACATGATAATCCAAAAATAAAACATACAACTTATTTTATTATATATACAACCATTCTTTAATCGAAAGACACATCCAAAGGTACTTTTACTCCCAGCTGTTGGCCTTGGTCCCTTCAGATATTCCTTGTACCTCACTTTTATGACCTGGACCTACACAGATTATCACTCGTACCAAGCTTGAAAGCTTAGTAGGGGAAAAACACGTAGTTTGGATGACCACTCATAGCAGTCATCCGCCAAGCACGCACATTCAGAAATATCACAACTCATATACTATAAATTAACATTCATGAACCAAACATTGATATTCAATGCTTATGTAAACAATGATGGCATAATTAAGTAAAGTATATAATGCAAATTTGCTTCAATATATTGTCCATTTACCAAAAATGCACATTTATAAGCCAACCATTGATACTCAACGCTCATTGATACAAATTATCAATATAATTACTCATCATTACAATTCATCATTATAACCAATACAAATGCTCATCAATACCAAGTATTCATGTTGTCACGCTATATTTCTTATTTATATCTCTTTACTTTATTTTCTGTGTTTAGCTTGCACATTTTCTTTGGGTGTGGATAATGGGTGTTGTGGATATCCAAATATATCAAACTGTGGATACCTAAAGGTATCAAACTATGGATACCCAAAGGTATCAAACTATGGATACTTAAAGGTATGAAATTCTGGATACTCGAAGGTATCAAACTGTGGATACTTGCAAGTATTAAACTGTAGACACCAGTGGTTTCAAACTATAACAGCTATATTGTAACCCTATAGGCATGCCTATTTATCCACAATCAAGACAATAGAGCAAACACTGTAACATTTCCCTTAACCATTTTCCAATTTCATAATTCATATATTGATAAGTCAAATGATATACATTTCAAGTTATAAAATCTATATCTACATTCATACATGCAAGTCATAACTTACCAACATTAGAAGGGTGTCAAAATCACAATTGTATAATCATATTATACACATATCAGAAATAAATATGCATACCAATCATTATGTACATGTAAGCTTTCTTTAGCATACATTATGTTCAATATTAAGTTTCAAAGCTTAATCACCCAATTCACACATATGGTAAGTCCTATTTCATTTTTTATAGGTTTTTGAAAGGTTTCATAAACATTCAAAAAGGTTTGGATAAGATTCGATAAAAATTAGAAATGAAAATAATGCCACGGTTATGACAGACACTCTCTCCATTCATACGACTACTTATTCCTTAATATGTATATAGAAACAGTCAGAACTGGGTATGTATATAGATTCCACGAGATATAGGTAAAATATCACAAGCAACTCCAAAACAAGGGCAACATTAGGTCACCTTTTTTTATCTCCATTTTAAAGGTCATAGAGCCAGAATTAGTTTAAAGTCCCTTGTACAGATATTTAGCTCTATGTCTTAGGTTTCATATGCAACTAAATTCACACAATTTGGAGTTCTGCAGGGTGAGTTATGACTCATAAAATGTGACTAACTCAAATAAACCCTAGATAGAATTCCACTACATGATACTCTCTTGTCATATCTATTAAATCATACACAAATACAGAAATCAACTAATTGAAGTCCCTAACCTTAAAATTGGCAAAGTAGTTCTTATAATGCTTTTCCTTCCCTTCCTCTTTGGCTTTGTTTGAATCAACAAGTGAAAAATGATGGGGTGAAGAAGGTGAAATGGAGAGGAGAAAAATATAAAGTTAAGCTATCAAAGAGTCGTCCATCCCCCTTCTTCGTATGCCTTTTCATGAATTTTCTAGTTTTAGACACATGTTTCAATCCCATTGGGCCATATGTCACAATCCTATTAGACCATGTGTTACAATCCCATTGGACCACATGATACAATTCTATTAGACCATGTTTTAAAATTATATTGGACCATGTGTTACAATTCTATTGGACACATATGCTTTAATCTTATTAGTCCATGAGTTGACTTTAGGAAAATTGCATATTGCTCCTTCTTCTTCCTTTAATTCCCATATTGGCCTATAATCTTATTAATTTATTTCATTCCCCTATGTCTTAAGTTTCTAATGGAATAAATTTCATGCAATTTGGTTCATTATATCAAGAGTTATACCTCAAAAACTACAGGTTGTTCGAAAACATAGATAGTAGCCAAAACTCAACTTCAAAACATAATTCAAAACTCTTAAAGGCAGAATCAAATTTCGGTCCTTACATGAAATTTTATACCTATGTCTTTATTTTAATCTCCAATTGGAATTATCCAATTTGGAGGTCTACAGGCCAAGATATGGCTAAATTATAGAAGTATGTTTAGTGGAACCTATCCATTTAGCAAGGTACACATTCCAAATCAACTAACTTCAGCCTTATCATGCAAAAGTAACACAAAAATACATCTAATTTAACAAAAAGCATCCCTTTTACTTATAGAATACTTCTTTTATCAATTCCCTTCACATCACATTTATAAATCCAAACACATATATCAAAATTTTCCATATATATTTCACGTCTAAATATGTATGTCCATGCCAAAGCGAACACATTATCCATTTACCTTTGTCTTTTGCATTAATTACCATTATTTCTCTTACTAAGATGCACTTAATTCATTATGGTCACTTCATAATACACCCTAGATATGCTATAATACTTCCAGGTTATCTGTTGGGGCGTTACATAACAACAAGCTATCAGTTTGATTTTAGTTCTAACAAGTTCATCCTCTTTATTAAGCTTCATTTCTAGGAGGGGCTCATGTAACTCATCACTTATCTTAACCTCAACATAAATTCCAGCAGAACAAATCCTTTCTAGCTTTATAGTAGGAGAATCAAAAGCTAATGGTTTACCTATTGAACTAGTAAGGAAACTTAAACCATCTAATGTCTAATATTCAAAAGGAACATTATGGAAATTGATCTATATGGGAAAGAAATCTATTCCATTTTATCCAATTTCATACATGGAATCTACTTTTGGACAAACATAGGCTATCCAACACCGATTCTAGCAAAACAAATCCTTTCTAACTTTACATTGGGAGAATCAAAACTAAAGGTTTACCTATTGAGCTAGTAAGAAAGCTTAAACCATCCAATGTCCAATATTCAAGAGGAACATTATGGAAATTGATCCATATGGGAAAGAAATCTATTCCATTTTTTTCCAATTTTATATATAGAATCTACCTTTGGACAAACATAGGTTGTACCCTGATATGCCAAGGAGTTTCCATAACCAAGGAAAAACTATCTTCGTCTATGAATTTGAAAATGAAAGACTCCTCTTCAGTCAATAGTAATTTGTCTAGATCCTTATTGTCCCATATGGAATGTGCCCAAACTTGTACTTAAGGGAAGGAAGGTCATTTATTCAAAAATAACCCAACCAGGCTACAATACTACGATCTAGCTCCAGACTATAGAAGCTCCAAAGGTGGGGAAACAACCATATTCATGAGGGTAGAGTGGAAAAGCTTAGGTTTCTGTGAGGGGGTCTCTTCTCAAATAACACTTCTCTATGTTTTGGTAACATCCTTATTGGGTATTGTAGACTTCCTATCCCGTCGATTCTCCAAGGACTCCCAAATAGATGGGAAGTCTAAATCCATGCTTCCTGACTCCTCTAATACCTCCTTGGTGGTGGAAAGCTTCGAGTTACCTCTCATAGGAACCTCCATATGTCTTGCAAAGAGGAAAGTTACTATTGTCTCAAGTTAACGATAAGACAATAGTAACTTGCTAAAAATTGTTACTATTTATGACACCATATATTAATTAGAATTAATCTATAATACTATTTGTCATCTTACAATTCCACTCTCACCAGTCACTTGAGTCACCTCTTACTAGTCATTTGATCACTTTGATAAAGATAAATAGCTCACTCACTAAAAATGAGACAATAAATACTTAAATATTCCTTTAGAAATATGTGCAAACGTACTTAAATGCATTTCGATGGAAGAACCAATAAGAAAATATGTTTTGTAGTATTTTAAGAAACTAATGATTAAAGTAAAAAACTAGTTGTTATAATGGCTAGTTGCAGAGAACTGATTGTCTAATGTAGTACATTAGTTAATCAATGTGCATTGAATATACAAAATTTACTAGTCATTAATTGTTGGTTGATCAATAGGTCATATTAGTCAACATATATGTTGACATACAAATGTGCATTGAGTACACAAGATTCATTAGCCATTAGCTATAAGTCGATTAATAGGTTATATTAGTCAGTCAATATAGCATATTGGTCAACCAATATTATTACAAACTCTCAATATATCAAAATTATTAACTTTAACCTACATTGTCCAATCATTACCCCATATAGGTTAGTTGATTGATAAAAATACTCATGCAATCAATTAAAACAATGATGTGTTATACATGGAAAGTCTTTAAGATTATCAAAGTGACTCAATACAAATACAATAAATATTACAAGTTATTTATAACCTTGATATTCCTTGATCTTCTTTATCCTTTACTTTGATCTTAAATTTAAATGATGCAAACTTTAACTTTCCTTAGCAACTTCATGAAATGGTTCTTGATTTATGCATGGTTAAAATTTGCACTGATTTTGCTTTCATGAAAAATAAAACTCATTAGTAGTACTTATTTTGTTAGCATCAAAATATTGGTTGGAACCTTCCTTGATTCAATAAGAGCAAATGGATTAAATTTGAGATTCCAAAAATTCTCCACATGATTCTAATAGCTAGTGAAATATGGGTCTAAGGAGAAATTTTTTAAAATTTTAAGGTCAATTTAGCAAAAATGAAAGTTTACGGACTTAAGTGAACTTTAGATAAAAATTGAAAATTCAAATTTGAACTTTTTCCTATTTTACATTTATGTTTATCATACCTTTATGAATGTTAATAATAATGCATGAGATACATCTATATAAATTTGCAAGAACATCTTAAAACCACTAAATCTATGAAGGATATTGTGTAGAATGTAGAGAAAACATACATTTAATGAATTTTATAAGCACATTAACAACTAAAAATAGTTTATAAGCCATTATATGACTGGATTAAACAAGCACTAACTAAATATTTGTAACAAGTATGAAGTGTGACATGTTACTTAACAACCACAACTATATTTTCAGTGCATATATCAAAGAGGAAAGAGACAATATCTCTAACTTATCATAAATCATGAATATTTCTTAATTATAAAAGGAGACAATATTTTTTGACTATAAGAGAAATAATAAAAAAACTAAGGGTAAAAGATATAGAAATACTCTGTAGTTTAAGAAAATTTTATATATAACATTTTTGAAAAAAAGACCTAGTTTTTAGTTTTCTACAAAAGTCCTTTCTTGTAGACTTTATTTAAATAATAATAATGAAACACAAGTGGTGTGAATATTATTTGTGTACAAATGTCAATAATACAATAACTCAAATCAACTTTTAATTTTGATTTAAACCATTTAAACTTGACTTGAATTAATAATTAGAGATAATTAAAATAAGTTATTAATTTGTGTCATATTTAATTGGTTTGATTTAACTTTAAGAGTTGGGTTGAATCGCTATATAAGCAGCATTTGATTGATACAAGGGTAATACTCATGTCACGTGTTTGTTGTCGTTGTTTTTTAATTGAATCTAAGGGGAATATTTTCTAAATAACAAAAAATAGGAGTTTTTTTCAATAGTTTTAAAGATTAAGGGGTTTTTTTCCAAAATTTTCTTAAACTATATGGGAGATTAGTGTCTATCCAAAAATTAAAAATATCTCTAACCTATCGTGAACCATCATCTGGTTTACTATTTTTTGTATTCTTCACGTTAATTAATATCTTTACACCCTTTATTCCATGTCATTACATAATTCCCTACAAAAACTAACCAATGCATACTTTTATAAAAATCAGTAGAGTTTATTGTCTAACCTAATATAAGGTGAGGTAGAATTTGCTTATTAATTTCCGATGACTTTTGGGACAAGCATATATGAAATTGATTTAAACTGAGCAAGACCACAAATTTAAAAGATTTTACCAAAAAAGTTTAGACATTTATATGATTTTATTGAGTATGTAGAGTTTGATTTATAAAGGCGACGACTGCTTGAAGATTGGATTTAGTAGTTAAAATTAGTTCGCATCACATTTCATAAAACAAAGTTTAAAGCACTAGAAAGGGGAGACAAAGATGACACTAACCCTTGTTCTAGGAAGAAGGAAAGCATATAATAGTCCAACCTTAGGCATCCACAAAATCCTTGAAAATTCTTTTCCTTTCACTCTTGATGTGTTTGCAAAACGGCAAGTCTAAATCTTTTCCATCATATACAAATATTCCTTTCTTTCCCAGAAATGGTACTAAAGAATGTTCCTTCTCCACCAGCCTTGATCTTCCATTTCGTTCACATAGTTAACTAACTATAAATACCGTTACAAACCCATGATCACGTACAATACCAACGACCATTTGCTGTATAAAAGATCTCCCTCTCTCTTAATTTCACATATTCTCTCGTATAAAATGAGTTCTGCACCAGTTCTCAAAAGGTCGGAGACAATTGCAGAAAGCATGCCTGAGGCATTGAGGCAAGACAGGTACCATATGAAGAGATGCCTTTCCAGGTACTTATATATTACAGTATTTCTTTTGGATTTAGTGTCTTGCAATTAATTTTTTTTCTTTTCCTTATTACACCAACCAAGCAAAGTCATTGACATTTTATGGAAATAAAAGGTTTAGTGCAAATGGGAGAAGGTTGATGAAACACCATCATATAATGGAGGAAATGAAGGAATCAATACGAGACGATGTTGAAATGCAGAAGGTCTTGGAAGGCTTACTTGGTTACATTCTTAGTTCCACACAAGTAAGATTCTCTCTCTCTCAAATCTATCCGTCTGGGATTTTATCTGTTAACTTAATCATTTATCTAAATCACTAAATCTGCAGGAGGCAGCTGTTGTTCCACCTTATGTTGCTTTTTCTGTAAGGCCAAATCCTGGTTTCTGGGAATATGTTAAGGTGAATGCTGAAGACCTGACAGTAGATGGTATCTCTGTCTCAGAATACTTGCAGTTTAAAGAAATGATCTTCGATGAGACCTGGTATTTAAGTGCAAACACACTTCTTCGGAAACAGTTCTTAATTTTGACGCTGCAGTAATCTCCATAACTCTTAGTGCTTGAAATTCATTGAGATGCAGGGCAAACGATGACAATGCTTTAGAAATAGATTTTGAAGCGGTGGACTTCTCGACCCCTCGACTGACGCTGTCTTCTTCTATTGGAAACGGACTCAACCACATTTCAAAGTTTATGTCCTCTGAACTTATCAAAACCTCCGATAGTGCAAAGCCTCTGCTCGACTACTTACTAACTCTCAACTATCACGGAGAGGTAATCTCAACAACTAAAATCGAAAAGAAAATTTGATGGACCATTCTCCATGAAAAACAATGCTCGCTAGTACGTATAATGATTTTAATAATGTGCAGAAACTTATGATCAACGAAAAGCTAGATACCGTTGCAAAGCTCCAAGCAGCACTGATCGTGGTTGACGAGTTCATCTCTACGCTGCCAAAAGCCACACCCTTTCGGGATTTCCAACAGAGGTCAGCTATATTTTCTCTCACTGTTATAACAGTAATAAATGTTCATTTGACATTCCTAATAATGTCTAAGGTTGAAAGAGTGGGGCTTTGAGAAAGGATGGGGAGATACCGCAGAGAGAGTGAAAGAAACAATGAGGTTGCTCTCAGAATCGCTAGAAGTTGCCGATCCTGTCAAACTCAACTTGTTCTTTAGCATAATTCCAAACATGTTCAACATCGTAATCTTCTCTCCGCACGGCTACTTCGGCCAGTCTGATGTTCTCGGAAAGCCGGACACTGGTGGCCAGGTCTACAGTGTTTCCCATATAAGACCACAACAACAGAATTTAGGTACTTTACTTTTCTTAACAAGGAACGAGATCTCATCTTGTCGTGTGCAGGTGGTTTACATATTGGATCAAGTAAGAGCTTTAGAGGAAGAACTGCTTCACAGAATCAAACTACAAGGCCTTGTAGCCACGCCTCAGATTCTAGTGGTGAGCTTTACATACGTTTAACAAGAATTGCAGGCCAAGTTTTGGCTTTTGAGAGGATGAATGGCTTAAGTAAATAAAAACTCTCCCATCTTCTCGTTCTCTCTATTCCAGGTAACACGGCTTATACCAGATGCCCAAGGAACAAAGTGCAACCAGGAGCTGGAGCGAATAATCGACACTAAGTATTCCCACATTCTTCGCGTCCCATTCAAGACGGAGAAAGGTGTTCTTCCACAATGGGTCTCTCGTTTTGATATCTATCCTTACCTTGATAGATTTTCCCAGGCATGAGCACCCTCCACCTTGGTCTTTTCTCTTTTGACCCTTTTGTTCTCAAACCAAACAACATTCTTGTTTTTGTTTGATGATGTTAATTAACATTAGGACGCTGCTGAAAAGATACTCGAACACTTTGAGCGTAAGCCCGATCTCATTATTGGTAACTACAGCGACGGGAATTTGGTTGCTTCTCTAGTGGCTGGCAAGCTTGGAATAACTCTGGTCTGGTCACATCTCAAGAAAATCTCTTTTCCTAAATTACGTATCAGAACAATCATTTCGTTCCGATATTTATGAGTTGCAAATCTAGGGAACTATTGCTCATGCTCTGGAGAAGACTAAGTACGAAGATTCAGATGCCAAATGGAAGGAATTAGATTCAAAGTATCACTTTTCCTGTCAATTTACTGCGGACACTATTGCAATGAATGCAGCCGATTTTATAATAACTAGCACATACCAAGAAATTGCTGGAAGGTTTGGACTTTGTTTGGCATTACCAGTTTTAGTTATTTGATCTATGTTATTTACTGAAGAACTTTTATTATTTCAGCAAGGATAAGCCAGGACAATATGAAAGTCATTCTGCATTTACCATGCCAGGGCTTTTCCGTGTGGTTTCGGGCATCAATGTCTTTGACCCGAAGTTCAACATTACAGCACCTGGGGCTGATCAATCTGTCTACTTCCCGTATACAGAGAAACAGAAGAGGTTGACTTCTTTTCATCCAGATATTGAAGAACTTCTCTACAGCAAAGATGAAAGCAGTGAGCACATGTAAGCATCCAAAAGTTCTCATCCAATATAAGCATCCAAAAGTTCTCATCCAATAAACTAAGGGTCAAGGTCTAAGGATTTTTGACATCGATGCTTATGCATATACTTGGAACAGTGGTTATCTGGCAGACAGAAAGAAACCGATCATTTTCTCAATGGCAAGGCTGGATTCGGTGAAGAACATTACGGGACTAACGGAGTGGTTTGGTAAAAACAAGAGGCTAAGAGATTTGGTAAATCTTGTTGTTGTTGCGGGCTTCTTTGATCCATCTCGATCAAAAGATAGGGAAGAAATTGGAGAGATCAACAAGATGCATGCTTTGATAGACAAATACCAGCTCAAGGGGGAGATGAGATGGATCGCAGCTCAGACTGATAGATACCGAAATGGAGAGCTCTACAGGTGCATTGCAGACACAAGGGGAGCTTTTGTCCAGCCTGCACTTTATGAGGCTTTTGGTTTGACTGTCATTGAAGCAATGAATTGTGGATTGCCAACCTTCGCAACGAACCAAGGCGGTCCAGCAGAAATCATTGTTGATGGGGTCTCTGGATTTCACATTGATCCCAACAATGGTGACGAGTCCAGCAACAAGATAGCCAATTTCTTCGAGAAGTGCAAGACAGATGTTGAATGTTGGAAGAAGATGTCTGCAGCTAGTCTCCAGCGTATACATGAATGGTAGTGGTCAGTGCCACCATTTTACTGTAGAAACTGTGCCATTAACGGTTGCTTACCTTGACTTTCTTACAGCTATACATGGAAAATTTACGCCATTAAATTGTTAAACATGGGATCTATGTATGGATTTTGGAGGCAGCTTAACAAGCATCAGAGGCTTGCAAAGCAGAGATACATTGAAGCATTTTACAATCTCCACTTCAGAAACTTGGTGCATCATTTCCTACTTTTTCAATACTAATACTAATCATTAGAATATAAGGCAATGATTCATCACTTACCTATCTTAATTTATAGGTAAAATATGTACCCATACCGGCTCATGAAGGAATACAAATTCCATCTACTGCGCCAGCTATACCTGAAGACACAAAACCAGGAACAAGTGCTCAACAGCCACAATCAATTCAGGAAGCTAAAACTCAGCCGCCACAAGGGTACGTACTCTGATTCCATAGCCATTGTTTCTTTTTGTCAGTTGCTGTTCTAATTTCTGAATTTGATCCTTTTTAACTCCTGGCTTTGCATATGAAACTTTCAGTTGATTTTTGTATTTTGTTTGCAGGAAAACAGAATTGAGCCCCTGGAGTGTCTGGGTCGCCATAATCACTTGTCTTCTTGTTTATTTCCTTCTGAAGATGCTGCTTTCCTCGCAGGACAACAGTTTAGAATAAGAGTGGACAGTTTTTTATGTTAACTAGGTGGTTGCTTTTCGAAGCTCTAAGGCGTATCATCATGTAATGCCATTCCCAAACGCATTTAAAGAATAAATTAGCATAAATGTTTTCACCTCCTTCCCCTCTTTTTCATTTTGGAGTTTCAGTAGGTGTGGTGGAGGCTTCTATTAAGAATATTTTGTTAAGTACAATCCGATGAAGGCTATTTTATACCAGTGACAGTAGATAGTGAAAGCTAGTAAAGAGATAATTGATTTTCAACTTGCAAAAGGAAAATTTTATACCTGAAAATATAACCCGCTTTGCACTCAAACTTCTATAGTGGGCCACTTCTAATACACTGTTGAGCACAAATATCAAGCACAAAAGTTGATAAATTAATAATGATTGCCAAAGATTTGTGATTGGAGGTCAATTAGAAGAATAAAAGCTTTTGTAACAAGACCTAGGCTTGTACATGGTGACTTCAACACCGCTCTCTATAGGTTAGAGTGAGAGAAAAATTGCAACTTGCTCAATTACAATATGGATCTATTTGATTGCGCTAAAGATGTGAAGACAACTAATCTTAATCATGAAGGGCATAGGTTCATATGGAGCAATAAACAAACTTGATATTGGTTCATTCGAAAGAAGTTAGATAAAGCTTTAGTAAATGTGGATTTGATAACCAATTTCTTAGAAAGCAAAGTCATATTCTTGGATCCAGGATTATCTGATCATACTCCTATCAAGGTTGATAAAATGTTTAGAAAGGTTAGCACTAAACACCCTTTTAGATTTAATAATTTCCTTGTAATGTGGTTGGTTTTCAAGAAGCTATAATTAAGGGATTGGAGGTAGATGCTTGCGGTACCAAGTAGTTCATTTGTATACAAAAGCTTAAGGCTATTAAATATGAATTAAAGCTATTGAATACTAGAATAGGTCAGAATACAAAAAAAGGAGATTAAGGAAGTAAGAATTAGACTCTCCCCAGTTCAAAACTTACTAGCAATCAATTCTAGTGATTGTAATCTGGAAAATGAGGAGAGGAAAGCTATTAAGTATTATATGCTAGTAGTTGACAATCATTGATCCTTAATGCATCAAAGAGCTAGAATCAACTGGATTAAGGCTAAGGATAGATGCACAAAATTTTTCTTCAATGCAGTGTCTAAAAAAATTATCAATAGAATATGCTCTATAAAATATGATTCTAGTGATATAATACGTGGACAAGAAGAGATCAGTAAGGAAGCAATAAATATTTTGAAAACTCTTCTAGAGACCGAGAGGAATTTCAGATCTTCTGTGGAGGACTTAAAACACTTTATCTCTGCCAAAGTACTTGAAGGAGAAGCTAGTAATCTAATTAGACATGTCATTGATAATGAAATATAGGTTGTCCTTTCAAGATGAATGGATCAAAGGCTCCTGCTCCAGATGACCTGAATGGGAACTTCTACTATAAACATAGGATAAAATAAGGAAAACCACTAAGGAAGCTATGCATGAATTTTTCAAGAATGGGGTTTTACTAAAAGAGATTAATAAAACTTACTTGTGCTTAATACCTAAGGTACCTAACCATATCTCTTTAATTGATTAACAACCTATTTCTTGCACTAATTTCATTTACAAGATCATTTCCATAGTGTTAGCAAGTAGGCTGAAGTCAATCTAAAAATTATAATCAACGAGAATCAAGGGGCATTCTTAAGTAATAGGCATATTGGAGACAATATCCTAATCTTGCAGGAGCTTTTAAAAGGCTACATAAGATGAAATATCCCATATAATTGTGCCATTGAAGTGGATCTCTATAAAGCTTTTCCACAATGTCAACTAAAATTTCATTTTGCAAACTCTAGAAGTCCTAAAATTTCCCCAGATGTTTATGTAACATCCCGTTACCCACCTTAAGGCTAAAATTGTAAATGTGAGAGATTACGGAGAAATTAGGAAACACATTTCA
>JANIIA010000008.1:11890637-11908537 GCA_027478495.1 Erythroxylum alaternifolium | reverse complement strand
TGAGATATTCAGAAATTATTGCATTTCATAAAATGCATGCTCAGATAAAGGCATTGTGACTTGAGTTGCCATTATGAAGCACTTCCACGTAGAGCTTTGCTCTGTGATTTTTCTGATTTGGCATGTAGAGCTAAGCTCCGTAATTCTGTCTGATTGAGCCCTGTGGCCCAATATTTGTATAAGTCTGTGATAGGCGCTCGGTCACAACAATAAGAAAGAAAGTGAGTCTCATGTGCATTGTTAATGTAAGATATGAATGGTTACAAAGTGTTAAATGGACAATGTGACATGATTGATTAAGTGTATGTGATCCAATGTGATTATATGTTATGTGAAATAATGTGACGTATGAATTGAGTGAATCATCGATGATAGTTATCTCAATGAGTTCGCAAAACTCACCCAAAATTTGCAAATATTTTTCAGGATCAGAAGAATACCCTGCTAGGCAAACGGGAGTATACCTACAACATTCAAGTGAAGGATAGAGGTCGGGATCAGTTCGCGTCTGCATTTTTATTTTGTTCATTTATATCAGATTGTGTTTTCAGTAATGATTGTATGGCTGTGGTTGAAAAAGGTTATGATTGAAACGGGCCTGAATTGATTATTGATTTTTCGCAAAAGTGTGCATTGTTTCAAAAAAAAAAGCTTTATAATGAGATTTGACTGATTGAGTATTTTAGCACTCCGCCCTTGTGGGGCACAAACTCGGATATCACCCATCGATGTTGGGTTCAGGTCTTGCGGGATTGGGGTGCGACAATTTATTAAATGGATCAAAGCTTACATCACTGCTACATTTTTTAGCATTTTGATTAATAGAAGTCCTATAGAAATCTTCAACAGTTCTAAAGAACTTAAGAAACTGGATCCCCTCTCCCTTTATTCTTAATCTGTATAGAGATCCTCACACTTTTTTGAAACAAAACATCTCCACAACCCCAAACTTTAAGAATCACTTCAAATGTAAATTGCTTTCTCTAACAAGTTTATGTTTTGCAGATGATCATATCTTGTTGATCAAGGCTGATACTCAATCAGTATCACTCTGATGAGCACCTTACAAAGATTTAAGGAGATATTTAGATTAAAAATTAATCTTCAAAAAAGCTACTTATTTATGTCAGATAATGCATCGTACCTCTCTATTATAATGTCTAAAGTTACTAGTAGGACTAAATAAGAACGCAATCTTTTAGATTTAGGAATTCCAATCTTTTCAAGAAGACTAAGATATAGAGAATGTCTCCCTTTGATTTAAAAATTCAAAAAAGGCTAGGGCCATAGACAAACAGGAATCTTTCTTATAGAGGGAAACTTTAACTACTAAAGTCTAATGTGTCTTTGCAAACTTACTAGTGCTCTCATATCTTCTTATCAAAAAGGCTATTTAAAATTGTGGAAAGAATGATGAAGAAGATCCTATGGAGCAAAGGGGGAGAGGATAAAAGGGTAGCCAAAGTGAGCTGGAAAATCATTTGTCAATCAAAGGAAATAGGAGGGCTGTGATTGGAGATAATAAGTACGAGCAACAAATTTTGAATGCTGAAAAGGATTTGGAGAATCTTATGTGAAAAAGAATCATTGTGGCTCAAATGGATACACGATTATATTATAAATGGAAGAAGGTTCTGGGACTTGAATCCTAAATATAATTATTCTTGGTTCATCAATCAATTACTGAAATTAAGGGAAATGTATTGTGCCTAATTTTTATTAAGTTCGTTAGCCTTTATATCTTGATTTTGGTTACAAATTCTTATGTTTTAATCCAAATTTGAAATGAATTAAGTGAAAATGGCATGAATGCTGCATGAATGTTGAATGGAGTGTTTTGTGAATGTTACATGAAAAATAAGAAAACTTATGCGTGAAAGAATAAAAGATGAAGTGACTTATGCATGAAAGAATTAAAAATTGGCATAAATAAAGAGACACACCCATGATAACCATTGTCATGGGTGTGACAATTTTCACTTATTCTTCCACTAATCACATGTCACACATGCAAGTTTTTGACGGCGGATGAAAGCAACCCTAAACCTGGACTCAACCTATAAATAAAAGGAATTTATGAAAAGAAAGGAGGCTAGAACGAGGTTGAAAAAAAATAGAATTGGGAGGTGGAGGCGGAGAAAAGAAATAGAGAGCAAAACCAGAGAAAAGAAGAGAAATAGTTGGGAAAGGAAATACAACAAAGAGCTGAAGCTAGTGTGAGCGTTTTTTGGGAAAGAGTGAGTAGAGGTGCCAGATAGTGAGTAGATTGGTAGGACACACACCACTAACTCCCTTATTCGAACAGTCAATTTGTTTATTCATCCTATTTTATATCTATTGCATTATTGAATCTATCTTTTGAAACTTATTTACTCTGTTAGTTCTTCTATAATTCATTTTGGTTTGTTCACTGTTTTATTGCTTTGATACTTTTCTATTATTGTCAACTATGGGATTAAAGTATATGAAGATGATGAACTATGTTTATTTCAAGATGTGATGATTACTTGTTCATAAGAGTTAGTGTAGCTAATTTAGTCGATTATGCATGATGAAGGGACCGTTTTGTTGTCTTATTATCTGCTATAATTTCTAAGCTTATTGGATGTAATAAGTTGGCCAACCCTTAAATGAAGGATTGAGAGAAGAAGTTTAATATTAGAATGAGAAACAATTAATGCTTAAGTTATAAATTAGAAATATATTAACTTAAGTGGGTAATTATTAGTTAAGTTTCCATAATTAATTTAGATGACAAACTTGTCGAATACGAAAGTTAGATATAGTTTATTATTTAAATTGATTTTAGAACCTAGTTGGTAATTTTATCAAGACAATTATCCAAATAATTCACCTTAGTCATGTATAGGAGATTAAATTAGTGAAGTTAATTTCTCAAGAGTTCCCCAAATCGGTTGATCAATTCATTCTTTGCTTCTAGTGAAATTAGTTCACTTTTAGTCTAATTGCTAATTTTTCTTTGAAAACTTTTACTCAACAAATCGGGATAGATTGTTTAGGATTGCATATGTTTTTATTTTTATTCAAAGTTAATTTGAGTGAACCAATTTCACCTCCTTAAGAGACAACCCTAAGTATTTAACTACAATTACCTCGTATACTTATGAGTAGGATAGCCTAGGTTTTTAAAACTTATTTTGGCACAAAAAGTTTTTCAAACCGTTGCCGAGAAGGTGTTTAGCGTTTAGTCTTAAACTAATTTTGATCATTTTGTCTTTTCATGCATACATCTTTTTCATGTTATTTCATTGAATTGTTTTAGTAGTTTTTATTACTAATTTAGTGTTATTTTTATTTTGTTTATGCGAGGAAGGAGTCGGATAAAAGGATCTTAAAGGGACTTTGAAGACAATCTTGAGGAACCCAATCCTAAAGATCAAGAGATGGGTGAAAGGTAGCAAGTAATAAAGGAGTATGTCAGATCAGTAATTTATATTGCGACTTCGTGCATATGTTTAGGAGAGACAACTAGACACTATGAATTAAAGAGCATCCAGTACAATATGTTGCCATCTTTCTATGATGTTCCCAATGAAAATCGTTGAAACTTTATTTAGGAATTCTATACCACTCTCTAGACATTTCCTTTAGATGGCTTAAATAAAGATTAACTCAGAATGAGATGCCTCTCATACACATTGAAAGATTGGGCCAAGGCATGGTTGATGACCCTTTTGTCCGATTCATTGAATATATAGGAGGAGGTGTATGCTATGCCAAAATAAGTTCTAAAAATACCTAGGCTATCCTACTTGCAAGTATACGAGGTAGTTGTAATTGATTACCCAGGGTGTCTCTCAAGGAGGTGAAATTGGTTCACTTAAATTAATCTTGAATAAAAACAAAAACAAAAACAAAAACAATCGTAAACATTCTATCCTGATTTGCTAAGTAAACGCTTTAAAGAGGATTACACAATTAGACTAAAAAGTAAAGTGATTTAACTAGAAGCAAAAATGATTTGATCAACCGGTGTGAAAAAATCTTAAGCAATTAACTTCATTAATTTAATCTCCTATGCATGACTAAGGGGAATTGCATTGATAATTGTCTTGTTAAAATTAACAATTGGGTTCTACGACCAATTCAAATAATGAACTAAATCTAAATTTCGTATTCGACAAGTTTATTGTCCAAATTAATTATGTAAACCCAACTACTAAGTACCCACTTAAGTTAATATATTTTTAATTAATAACTTAAGTTTCTGTAGTTTCTCGTTCTAATATTAAACTTCTTCTCTCAATCCTTCTTTTAATACCAAAATGATGCAAAAGTTAGCAACACTATTACATTCAATAAGCTCAAAAACTATAACAAATATTAAGAAAATAACATAGTCCCTTCATTATGCATAACTGACTAAATTAGCTACATTATTTCTCAAGATTAGGTATTCAGCCTATCATGGAATAAACAAAGTTCATCGTCTTCACATCCTTTAATCCTGTCATTAACAATAACAAAGAAGTATCAAAGCAATAAACAAAGTACATAAACCGAAATGGATTGTCAAAGAAACAGATGAAATAAGTTCAATAATGAAACAAGGATAAAATAGAAAGAGCTAACAAATGGATTGTCAGGTGAGGACATTAGCGGTGGTCTCTTGCCAATTTGCTCACTCTTTGGAGTCAGCTCTCGCATTCTGCCTCTATTCACTCTCACCCAAAAGAACGAATGCTCCCACTGGCATTAGCTATGCCTTCTCTCTATCTTCTATTGATATGTTATTAATTGTTGATACATTTAACCCTTCACACATAGTGATTAATAATATGAAAATGCTTAAGATACTCATTATAGTTCTTATAGGGTACAATTTAGAAGCAAAAGAGCTAAAGTGAATCTAAAGCACAATCTTTGAGTCGTCTTTTTGAGATTCATACTCACTTGTCTCTATGGAACAAGAAGAAGAAGGATTAAAGAAAGAGGAGATAAGAAAATGCGTGACGATGAAGAGAAAACTCATAAGAATGCAAGTCACAGCCATGACACAAAGTGTCATAGGCGTGACTAATAGTGTACGTCATGGTCATGACTCACCTTGCATAGGCATGACTCAAGTAGTCACGCCCATGATTCAACATGTCATAGGGTGACTTTCACACATATACTACCCAAAACCCTAATTTTTAATATAAATAGACATGTGACGGTAGAGAGGTTTATAAAATGTTTTAAGTGCATTCAGCTGGGAGGGAGCGTTAGGAGAGGACGATGAGGGAGGTAAGCTCTCCACTATGAGAAGAACCATATAGGGGTAAATTTTTTATATTGATTTGGACGTGAAAATGATGTCAACAACCCAGTTAAGCATTCCTTCCTTTTATTTGTTTTTTCTTTCTCTCTTTAGAAGTTGATTATGTTATTCGATGTTCATGGATTTGGTATTACAAAAAGATGAT
Organism: Erythroxylum alaternifolium; assembly: GCA_027478495.1. NCBI lineage: Eukaryota > Viridiplantae > Streptophyta > Magnoliopsida > Malpighiales > Erythroxylaceae > Erythroxylum > Erythroxylum alaternifolium. The sequence goes on along the minus strand of JANIIA010000008.1, from coordinate 11,903,108 downwards.
TTCAATGCATTCATTGGATTATTTTATTACAAACCCATTGCTAGAATATTAAATGTAATCCATAACTATTATGTTGAGATTCATTTGTAGCAACTAATGGTTCATAATCATTAGGTATAACATAACCTAGGTTAAATAATTTGAGCTTGTGTGATTATTGCTTAGATTGGTCTATTTTTCTCACTCATAAGGTAGTTATCCGATTAAACTTTACGAGCATCTCCTAGGTAATCTAATAGATAGGGTTAACTAATGAGCTCTTTTTAATTAACTATGATATAAGGAAAAACTAGGATTAACAGAGCTTGTTATTAATCTAGGACCAATAGTTTAAGGAGAGGTAAAAGAACAACAAAACAATGAAATATGTTTAATTAGGGTTTAAGCCAAAATTAAACCAAAGAACTAGGTCTATAATAAATTCATCACTTTCCATCATTGTTAAATGTTTTCTTTAAATTGCTTTTGATAGTTTAGCTTCATTTTATTTACTTGTTTGATAAACCAACCACCCATAACGTAGACACCATTTAATTTCATTTCAAAGGTTTTACACACACTCTCTGTAGGATCCACCTAGACTCATGATATATGCTTAATTGATGATGAATTTATTCAATAACACTTAGTGAATATTGCTAGGAAAGTGCGTAAGATACTCACTTTGACTAATATGTGGTTTGAGGCATAATTCGGAAGCGAAAGAGCTAAAGTGAGTCAAAAGCACTACATTTGAATCATTTTTCGAAGATTCATATCCACTTATCTTTATGTAACAAGAATGAGGAAGATTATAGCAAATAAAGACTAGAAGAAGAAAAGAAAAATGAAAACACAAAGAAGAAGAATGCTCACAACCATACATGATTTGTCATGACCGGGAGACATATCTCACGGCCATAACAAAGGGAGTCATAGGTGTGACACACTTGTAATGCCCATGACTTATTTTGCATGGGCATGAGGCTCATGGCCCTGAGCCTCAACTAAGATGCTCATGGCCGTGACACTATCATGCACGCCCATGAGACACTTACAGCTCACCCTAACCCTTCTTTTTAATATAAAAGTATCGTTTATGTGAAGGAGGGGAGGAGGAAAGTTTTGGATTGTTTTCGAGCTAAACCTTTGGGAGCCTTCGAGAGAGAATAGAGTACGATGAAGCTCTCGCATATAGAGAGACCCATAGAGGGGTAGCTTTTCCAAGCCTATTAAGAGATGAAATCGACGCTAACAACCTAGATAAGTGTATTTCTCCTTTTTTTTTCTCTTATAGATTGATTTTGTTATCCTTTGTTACATGTTTGGGTCTTGTGTAAGAATGATTGAATGCTCTATTTGATTATTTTTATATAAGAACCCATTGCTAGAATAGAATATAATACGTAATCGTTGTTTTTTCGATTCATTTTTTAGTGACTAATGGTTTATAATCATTAGGGATAACATAACCTAGGTTAAATAATCTAAGCTTGTGTGATTATTGCTTAGATTGGTCTATTTGCTCACCCATAAAATGACTTTCTGATTAAACTTAGTGAGCATCTCCTAGGTCATCCAATAGCTATGGTTAATTAACAAGCTCTTCTTAATTAAATATGACCTAAGAAAAAATCGGGATTAACAGAGCTTATTGTTAATCTACAACCAGTAGTGTAAAGAGAGATGTCAAGACAACAATTCAATGAAATATGTTTAATTGGGTGTAGCCTGAGATTGAACCAAAGAACCGGGTCCCAAATAAATTCATCACTTTCATCATTTTTTTAATGTTTCTTTAATTTGTTTTTATTAGGATAGTTTTTCTTTATTTTCTTTTCTTAAACCAAACAAAACCCCTCATAACCTAAACACTTATTAATTTCAATTCATAAACTTTACACACACTCTCTATGGAATCAACGTAGACTCACCACTATTATAGTAATAGGTCTAGTTTATTTTGACTAGCATTACGACGCACTGTCAATTTTGGTGTCGTTTCTGAGAAATACAGTGTTTTAGTTTTTGTTTGTGATTTTAATTTTAATTTTTTATATATTTTTCATAATTAGTTTCTTTTCAATTATTTCGTGATCTTTTCATTTTTTGTTTCGTGTTTGTAATTGTTACAAAAATTGACATGGATAGAAGTTATTTCATTTATAACTCTTATTCTCAATCGTATAACCAAGGTTGGACTGATCAAACTAACTTTAGTTATAGGTGGGATGACCAACAAAATTACTTCCATGACAGTTTGCAAGATGTATAACAATTCCCATACAAACTAGAAATTTCTTATCACGATTCAAGTACCCCTTTGGAAGAATTGATTAATGTTATGATTGCTAATACTTTACAATTCTAATAGGATGTACAATAACAATCCTAACAGGATATATATTAGTAGCTCCAACAAGGTATAAAACAACTCCGGTAGGATATAATGTATAAAATCCGCAATGTGGCAATCCAAATGGGCAAGATGGCAACGAGAATCGACTCTATAAAATTACAAATCAAATAAGAGAAACCATATCCCATTGCGTACCCAAAGGACGTTAATGCAAAGGCTTTACAAAGTAGTGAGGAGCTTAAGAATTTTGAGAGTAATACTCAAGGAATTGCTTGTGTGGAAGAAGTTAAGGAGGAGCTCGAGGCATTAAAAGCTATATCTTTTAGCTCAGAGGTACATATTTAGTTTCATTTTTTTGTTAACAATGACTCTTTACTTTTACCTAGTTGGTTAGAGGAATTAAACGAGGAAGAAAAAGGTGAAGAGACATTCAAAATATTTCCCTAGTATATGGACTTGGTAAATATTAAAAGGTTGAGGATAAGGAAGATGCTGAATGAGAATGATTATCAACTAAGGCCCTATACAAATAAACCTTATCTGGAGGAACCACATGTGCCACCAGAAGATCATAATTGTTTCATGTAAGGGAAGTGTGGAGTCGAGCTAGCGAATGCTAAACAAAGACGCTTCTTGGGAGACAACCTAAAGGAAGTAAATTTATTTTCTTTAAACTTTCACATTTAGTTTTTATAAGCATGTGCGTTTTTTAGTTGTTTATTTCTTACTTGTTTTTTAAAATTTCAATTAAAATGAGAGAAAGAATAAAATAAACAAAATAAACATTTTTCGTTTTCTATTACTTCTAGGACTATATAGTCATAAGTAAAGAAAGAATTGAAAAGAGAATTTCATGGAAACCTTAGCATGTACTTTTGCTCTTGTGATTGGTCAATGGGCATTATCTTTAGAAGAGTAGTGATTAGTGGTAATTAAAGTCGGTGAGATTTTGAGCCTTATTAAACTGACAAATCCATGTCAATCCTATTATCTTTGTTTATGTGTGACCTTCATGACATGTACATCCTGAATTTGCTTTGATTTTCTATTCAAGACCACATTTTTATCACATGCATTAACATGGAAATGATTAGACATTCTTTTCTTTTTTGAACTACATTATCCAAATAGCCTACCCATTATATGATTTTACTTTTTAATAAGACCCTTTGAACATTATTTGTGTTTTCTTTGTGTTTTAACCACATTACATGCTTTGACCCTAACCAAATGTCCTTCCCAAGCCTTAAAGCTAGTGTGACATTTGTTGATTATTGAGTTTGTGGATATACGAAAGTATAAGTGTAGGGGTGTGCATATGTTTAGGTTGGTTATAATGTTGGAATGTTATTTTATATCTTACCATTGAAATTCCCATATTGATATAGTTTCTTTCATTTTTTGTAAGAGGGAAAAAAAAGAGAAAGCCAAAAGAAAAGAAAAGAAAAAAAAAGAAAGAAAAAGAAGAAAAAATGTTTAAATAAATGTATCAAGGAGAAAGTGCATATGTGTTGAAAAGTTGTTTATGATTAATGCATCCTCATGACATTGTATTGAATAGGTTATTTGAGTATGTTGGATATGAGGTAGATGTTTTCTTTAAAAGTTCACTTATTGTAGTTCAATGTATTTTTATCATCAATCCTTATAAGTGATCCCTTTTGATTAGTTATGCTTCATGTGGGTTATGTATGAGAGCTTAAGTTTGAGTTGTGAAACTCGTTTTTGCATTCCTCATGATTGATGTACACAATTGTGAGGGAATGTTGGTTTTTGCATTTGATTTCATATTGAGTGTTACTTTTGTTTCATTAGCTTTGATTACTTTCATACTACTTGACCCAAATATATCTCATCTCACTGTTGTCTATATTACAACCCTAAAAAGTCCTTTGATTGATTTTACATGTAGATAAGTGTAAATTGCATTGAGTTTTAGGGCATAGTTTGATATGTGTTTAGTCGTTAATTCAATCAATTGGTATTTTTTATGTTAAAATTGTGTTATTTTATGATTTATTTGTGTTTTAAGTGTTTTATAAGTTAGTACAAGTCTTTGAGCTTAAATCTTATGTTTTAGAGGTACTTTGATGTGTTTTCTAGTGTTTTAAGGTCAATATCTAAGAGATAAGGAGTTTCGAAGGGAATTTGGGCCATAACATAGGCCCACGATCGTGGCAGGTAGGCCACGATCGTGGCAGAAGCTCTAAGTTTGGCCTATAATCATAGCCTACATGTCACGATCGTGATAGAAGCTCAAGGAATGGTTGTATACCATGATTATGACAGAAGGCTCCCCGCATCGGGTAGATGCATAGATAGTCACAAACTTCATGTTTTGAGGGAATTTTTAGACTTTTCCAACCCCAGAAAAACCTTAGGGTTACCCAAAACACCAAAGAGTATAAAAAGAACATAAAGAGGTAGAGAAAAGGGAGCTTTCATATAGTCGAAACCCTAAAGGAAGAATATCGAGGGAGAGAAAGAAGAAGAAAGAAGAGGAAGACAAAGTTGACTCGATGTGCTTCCTAGATCAAGAGGTTTTCCGACATCACTACCCTCCATCGTCTATTCTAAGTTGTATTTCCTTTTCGTTTCAATTTTATTTATGTATATAATTGAGATGGAAAGTATGATGATGGGATTTGGGATATTAATGTTTTAAACTCTCCTTTAGGATTTTATTTGATTTAATGATAATTTAGTCGATTGTGTTTATTTGAATGAATGTTGTGATTTAATTATGTTACTACATAATTTGGTAATAAACTGAGAGGATCATCTAAATGAAATATAATTAAATCAGATTAATAAGAGTTAGGCGATTTAATAGAAACCATAATAAATCATATTGGTAATTGCGTGGAGAAAAATCTCATATAATTTTCCAATCGTTTATTAGAGTGCTTCAGATCTAATTAGGTTTTCGATAATTTGTGAATTGAGACAGTGCAAATTCCATGATCTGATTAGGGTTTATAATTTATGGTTTAATGGTTATAACTCAAGCGAGAGTAATCAGCCCTAGGACAGTCTAAAACCGTCACCCTATTAACACATAATCTGCTAGGTTAGCATTAATGATAAGTAAAATCCCCTTTCTCATAAATTGGTAAATTCTTTAGGTTAATTTCTGTTGTGATTGAATATTGCTCAATTGTTAATTCCTTTGTGTTTAATTTCTGATTTAAGTGGTTGAATTCAATTCTCGTGATTACTTCTGTTGTATTTTTTATTTTGAGTTTATTACATATTATTGGCCTTATTTTTTAGGACTAGATTAGTTCCCCTCCTCATGGATCGTCACCTCTTATACTACAATAGCGACCAATATGCTTGCATTATTTTAAGGGCTTATAAATTTTAAAGCTTGAATGACACGATCAAGTTTTTGGCGCCGCTGTGGAAGAGGGTGAAGATTAGTTTAGTTCTCTTAGTCTAAGGAGTTTTAGTTAGTTTTAAGTTTTTTTTATTCTTCCATTTCTTTCTTGATGTGTTCGTGCTCTTGCATGAACACAAGAGTTACAAGGAGTTTGAGTTGCATAGCTGAAACTGTAGTGCTTGATATCACTCATTTAGAACACTCAATTAGAAGAGTTCGACATGAAAAAGAAGAAAAAATCACAAAAGTAGCAATGATTGAGGAGTTTTAGCAAGAGTTGGATCAAGGAGCAAACTAAGGGAATCAATCGAGAACCCTTATAGACTTCATGAGACCAGGCTTCAATGCAGCCAATCAAGGTGTAGTTAGGCCACTGTGGAAGCAGCTTCCTTTGAAATCAAACCATCTCTCCTAAACATGTTTCAACATAATGTGCAATTTTATAGATTAATGAATGAAGACCTGAATGAACATATTATCAATTTTATTGAAATCTGCGATACCTTCCATTGTCATCAAATGTCAGAGGATGTAGTAAGAATTAGACTCTTCCTTTTTACCTTAAGGGATAGAAAAAGATTTATACCATTCCCTCAATCCGAATAATGTCACAAATTGGGACCAATTAGTTCGTGCCTTCTTAGATAAGTATTTTCCCCTTACTAAGACTACAAAGATTTTCAGAGAGACCACAAATTTTCAGTAGGGTGACGGGGAATCAATTTATGAAGCGTGGGAATGATACAAAAACTTGCAAAGAAAATTTACACTTCATAACCTACTAAAAGAATTTATTTTGCAAACATTATATAACGGATTAACCCTACATATGAGAGGCATGATTGATGCAGCTTCAAAAGGATCACTTATGAGGAAGACGGTAGATGAAGCAGAAGAGTCGTTAGAAGAAATGGCTAGTAATAATTGTTTATGGATGAATGAGCAGACTAGACAACCTACAAATCTTTGTGAGCAAAAAGGAGTTGTTTTGTCGACCAAATGATAGAAATGTAGGCTAAGATTGATAATTTAACTCGACAGCTAAACAATATGAAGGCTTCATCCTCAAATACAGTAAAAATTGTTTAGCTAAAGTGTGAGCTTTGTAGGCAGATGGATCATGATTGATTGCTTCTTGATGAAGGATAATGGATCAGAGCAAGTAAACTATATGGGAACCTAATACTGTCGAGGAGGGGGAAACAATCCTTACTCTAACACATACAACCCTGGGTGGAAAAATCACCCAAACTTTTCTTGGTCAAACAATGTTGGAGGACAATTCAGACCTCAAGGGCCATCAGGTTTCTAGTAAGATAAACTGAGTTCAATGGAATCTAAATTGTAAAAAATTTTAGATAAATTAGAGGTATAAAGGATGTATATAAGAGGCTATAAGGCAAGTTTGAGCAAGTGATAAAGAATCACACCTCCTTGATACATAACCTGGAAGACCAAGTAGGTCAATTAGCAAAAGCAATAGTGACCTTAAATGCAGGAACCCCTCTAAGTAACACTGAGTCTAATATAGAAGAATGAATTATGGCCATTACATAAGCAATTGAAGAGGAATCGCACCAAGCTAAAGACAATAAAGGGAAGGACAAGAACAATGTTGATAAGAATGTTTTTCAAAGTGAACCAGAATTACTAACAACCTAGATGCATCAACATAAGATTCCATACCCCATTATGGAACAACAAAAGCCAAACCCATTCAAGGATAAAGGGAAAGCAGAGGTGCAAGAGAATAAGGAAGACTCTCTATTGTCAAGGTACAATTTGCCTGAAATAAAAAAGTATCAACCCCTAATTCCATTCCTGATCAAAGCCATGAGGAAATTGAAGGAAGCTAAGCTGAAGGAAGTGGTAGACATGATTGACCATCTGGAAGCACAACTTACACTGATGGAATCAATAAAGGGAAAGGTGGAAAAAGATTTAGAGGAAGAAAAGAAATTGATGACACCATCAAAAAAAGATGATCCAGGTGATTTTTATATTCCCTACAGTATTAACGGTGTCAAAATAAAGAGAGCCTTTGCCGATTTGAGAGACAACATAAACATGGTACCATTTTCCTTATATCAGAAGTTGGGATTCGATGAGATAGTCCCTACTAAGATACTGGTAAAAATGATAGATAAGTCAGTTCATCATCTGAAGGGTATCATACATAACGTGCCTGTTTGAGTGGAAAAGTTCACCTTCCCTGCATACTTTTTCATACTGGACGTAAAAAATGACGCGAAAACCCCAATAATCCTTAAGGCCACTGCCCCATCACTTATTGATGTAGATGGGGGTAAGCTGACTATAAGGGTAAGAGAGGAACGGGTATCTTTCACTGTAACCAAGAATGAAAAAAGTCCTCTCCAACCCATGGCCATCATGAAGGGAACAGATCTTGGTAAAGAAAAAGAGAAGAACGATGATCACAAATGTTCTTTAGAAAAGAATATACCTCACAAGAGACAGAGAAATCAAGTCTCGGGGTGATGGTGAAGGAACAGGTCAAAACAACCTTCCCAATCTAAATAAAGGAGGAAGGTATTCGATTCCAATCCCTTAATGTTAAATAAATAGTAGTCCCGAAATACTTCAATTTTGCTACGCTTGACAGGCTGGAATTGTGAGATAAGGTCGAGACTTTAGCAGAAAGAATTCAGTGGACCAAGTTAATGCATTTCCAATATCTTGTCTACTAGGAACTCGCCCTCGAATTCTTCACTTCCCTTCATTTCGAACTCAGTAACCTTAAGGAAATAAGCTGAACATTGAAATTATGTGTGATATTTTTGGGTTCTCTGATTCTTCCATTGTCGAACAGCACAATGACTTTCATGCTTCCAGCTATTAGAATGAGCTTACTGGGTTGAAGTAGTTCAATGCCTAGAATGCCCACAAAAACATTATACGAAGCCATGAGCACTTGTTGCTACATAAATTCATGTGTCAAATAGTTTTTGACAAATCATAAACCAATAAGTGCTCAAAGAAGGAATGTTATGGTGTATGAATCACAACATTTTAATGTGCACCTCGACACATGTTGTGAAAGCTATTGTTGCGACTCTATGTAAAAGGAGCAACAATTTAGATATGAGTTACTTGGTTTCTGCCATTACTGAGTACTATGGCATAGCTTGTAGTGGTCTAACCATCTACCTCCCTAATTTTCTAAATCACCATCACTTGTGGCGTGCTGAAATCCTAAAGTCCCATAACATGGAACTCTAGGATATCAACCAAACGACTCATGTGAAGATCAGGGCCAGTTAGACAAGTTCTAGCACAGTGCAACCTCAGTAAGCAGAAAAGAACTCAACTATTGAGGAGTATGAAGAGGAAGAAGACACAGAAGAACCTGGTTGGAAGAAGGTGCTCGATACATTCTCCGTCAACACCAAGGCTATTACTGACACACTTGCGGAAAACTCTAAAAGTATGAAAGAGATGGCCCATACACAACGATGTCAGAGCCGGGATATACACCAAATTCATGGATGCTTTGAGACTCAAGGCATATAACTGCCACGTCCAACACCATCCCTGCCTCCATCCCCATAAGGTTTTTTTAACCTTTTTCTTTTAACTTCAGTTTTTTATTTCATTTTATATTACTTCCTTCCATGTGAGTTTGTTTGTCTCCTTCTCACATTGAGGACAATGTGTTGTTCAAGTGTAGGAAGGGTTGTGTGTTTTGCTTTGAGTGTGAATTTCGCATGTTGTTATATTAGTGTGTTTAGATTACATATTGTGAATTGTGTAAACGTATCGATGGCTTGGATGCATTAAAATTGATTTAATTTTGAACATAATCTATTTGGTTATGAAGAGTTATTAGCTCGCAAAATTAGTGATCTGGGTTCTTTGGTTAAAATAAGTAAGTTAATTAGGATTTAGTGTTAGTTTATCACCTTATAAGTTGTCACATTCATTTATAATTTTAGGTCTTTCGACTAAGTAGCTTAGCTAGTATTTTTTCATGAAAACAAGTAACTAAAGCAACAAGGTAGGCATTAAATAAAAAAATAAAAGTAAAAAATTTATGTTTGCAAATTAAATAAATAACTATTCCTCTGGCCTTCGGTTTATGATAGAGCTAGTTGCCAGTTGAGAATGCGACATAGCCAAGTAACTGGATCGACACGCATCACAAATGTGTGTCTTCATATCAAAAGGCTATAATAACGCTCCAACTAAGCATTTTAAGAAAAACATGACTTAGTTGAGTAACCGGATCGACATTCATCACTAATGTTTGCCTCCATGTAAAAAGACTAGGTCCATATCCATAAAAAGTAATAACAAATGTTTTCTAATAAAAACCTACCAAACTTGTAAATAGCTTAACTTTTCAGGAAAACATACTTAGGATTAGTTACAAAGTTTGAATGAAGAAATAATTATTAATGTGTGTGTACAATTGAAAACGGTTAATAAACATGACATATGGGTCTTGATTAATATGTATATTTAGTCCAGAACTCTTAAACGCGAATTTTACATGTTAATGATTTGGAATAACTTGGATGATTGTGTTTAGAATTAAATTTCTTTCACGAAGTTGAAGCCATTGTCTCATTATTGCATTGTATGCTTTGTGAGTTGTGTTGTTTGCTGTTTTGTTTGCTTGGGGAAAAGAAAACATTTGAGTGTGGGGATGTGATAAGTGTAAATTGCATCGTGTTTTAAGGCATAGTTTGACATGTGTTTAGTCGTTAATTCGATCAATTGGTATGTGTTTAGGTTAAAATTGTGTTAGTTTGTGATTTATTTGTGTTTTAAGTGTTTTATGGGTTAGTTCAAGTCTTTGAGCTTAGATATTATGTTTTTGAGGTACCTTGATGTATTTACTAGTGTTTCAAGGTTAATATTATAGAGTGGAAGAGTTTCGAAGGGAATCTGGGCCACAATATAGGCCCATGATCATGACAGTAGGCCACGATCGTGACAGAAGCTCAAAGAATGGCCCATTATTGTCACCTGCATGCCATGATCATGACAGAAGGCTCAGATGTGAGCCACGATCGTTGATCGCAAGCTTACACACGATAAGTTTTAATATTTATTAACCTTGGTAAATTCGAGAAGCGCACAATTCATTCGCGTAGTACCTAAGATATTGATCCCATGATGAGGGATAAACTAGTCCTAAAATCTAAGGTCGTACTAAACTATAATAATTCAAAAGAAATAACCTAATGTAGGAAATAAATCAATCAAATAATTAATTTTAAGAATGGAGTTGCAAAAATCTAAACAAGATAACAAATCACATAAACCAATCCCAAAATCAACCTAGAAACTATCAAGTGAGAGAAAGGGGTTTGAATCCGAAATTAAAAAAAATCTAATTAATCATACAATTATTGAATTAATGGGTGAATTACTTTCTCTTGAGTTATAATTCTGAACCCTAATTCATAATCCCTAATTTAAATTATGAAATTGTGATCTCTCGATTCACAATTGACCCAAAACTTAAATTATTTTTAAAATTGTCTAATAACCTACCAAGATTCTATGCTTGATCTTTCGTTACACTATTATATTGGTTTGATTCAATTCTCTACCTATCAAATTACCTAACTCCAATTAACCTAATTTGATTATTGTCACTCGGCTCATATTGTCAAGTTATTAAGAACAGATATTGACTCACAATTAAATCAATAAAAACATAATCAACCAAACTTTATTAATCTCAAGAATCAAAACTAGAAGTTGAGTTTAGACATAAATCAACACTCTACAACAGTTAATTTAAATAATCATCCTAATTTCATACATCAATAAATTTGAAATAAAAACAGAAATAATGTCGGAACGGATTCATGGAGGTAACGACTACAGAAAACTACCTGTTCTGGGAAGTACATCGCGTCAAGCTTTGTCTCCGTGTCTCTTTTCCTCCGTCTCCTTCCTCAATCTCTTGATAACTCTCTAGGTTTTTCAGGAATGTGGCTGACGTGAAAGCTCTCTTTTTAGACTCTCCAAGGTAGCTATTTCTATCTTGTAATGTTCTTTTTATATCTTAGAAGTCCTAGGTTTAATCTAGGTCGACACGATCTGAAAAATCATGCAAAACTCTAGTTTTTGTATCAGCCCGACACAGGCCACGATTGCCTACCTTTCTATCATAATCATGGCCCAATGTGCACGATCCTGGCCTGGCACGTAGCTTTCTATCACAATCGTGACCCAAAGTGCACGATCATGGCCAGGGTCCTTTCAGTTCGCCTCTTTTTGCCACAATCGTGGGCCGTATTTTTGGCCCGAAACTTTTTAAACTTCTTCTTTCTTTTCCATTTATCTTGAAACACTAACAAACCCATCAAGATATCTCAAAAATATAACAATTAAGCTTAAAGACTCACACTAACCCATAAAATACTTAAACACACAAACTAACACAATTAAAACCTAAATACACACTTAACACTCAAATTCATACTAAATACATAACAAATTGAAACACAATGCAAATGACAACTATCAACATCCCCACACTTAAACGTTTACTTGTCCTCAAGCAAGCAAAACAACAAATATAACAAACATCACAAACACGAAGCACACAATACAAAAATGAGACAATGACTCCAACTTTATGAAATAAATTTAATCTTGAACATAATCTGACAAGTTACATCAAATCATTAATGAGAAAAATCTATGTCTAAGGGCTTTGAACTAAATATACAAGTTAATCGGGATCTAAGTGCTAATTCAATTACCCTTTTCA
>JANIIA010000008.1:11829739-11866930 GCA_027478495.1 Erythroxylum alaternifolium | reverse complement strand
ATGATGGTTCCTCACTGAGTTCGCAAAACTCACCCCAATTTGCAATTATTTTTCAGGACTCAGAAGAATACCCCGTTTGGCGACGGGAGTATATCTGATGCATAAGAGAGAGAAAAGAAGAGGTCGGGATCAGTTCGCGTCTGCAGTATGTCTAGTGATTTGATTGTATTTTCCGCAATTTGGTGTACTGATTTGTACTCAGTTATTACAGTTGTAAGTTTGTATTGAAATGATTGTACTGTGTAATTGGAAATGGGCCCAAGTGGCTAATAAGAGTTTTGTGGATTTCATTATGTTGTAATATGTTTCGCTTTCGATTTAAACAAACAAAGTGTTTTTTTTAAAAACAAAAAATGGGCCCAAATTAATGATCAGTGTTAAATGTTTTGAAAACAAAAAGTGGGCCCACATGAGTGATAAGTGTAAAGAGTTTACAGAAAAAATTATACCGACTTTTGTTTAGTGAAGTGATGTGACACGCCACCCTCGCGAGGCACGGATTCGGGTATCACTATCGATATCGAGTTCGGGTCCAGCGGGAGTGGGGTGTTACAGTAAAGCTAGAGATCCTAAAGAAATTGATCTCTTTATGGAGAGAACAGAACCATACGCACTTACATATTGGAGCAATACGCCTTATGCTTACTCTTCATGAAAGAAAGAGATTACCTGTAACAACCAAGGTATCTCTCTTAAACACTACCTACACTACATACCAAAATGCTTTGATTGGTACCCTGTTGACAATTCTCAACAACAGAAGTGTCATATTGACCATAACACCTTATTACAACATCAGGTTGGATGATCCCACGTTATTTGAACGTCTTCAAGTTCAAATCCAGATCAGTAGAGCAGATCAAGATCCTACAACTCTCATGGCTACTTTACATCACCAGATGATCTACCGTCTACAAAATCATGCTATGGATCTCAATTTTCCCAATTCCACTTCAGATGCTCTTTATATGGTTGCTGATCATTCCAATGATCAGACCACTATTATCGAGATCCCAAAGCAACTACCAGCAGTGGAGCTTGAAAAGTTGATGTCTACAGAATGGATCACCAACTACCAAAAGGTGTTCCACGCGCCTCATCGACAATCTTTTCATACAACCACTCCACCGATTTTGCAGACTCTCGGAGATGGAAGTGTGAAGTCCATCTATACGTGACCCAACAGTGAAGATCTAGCTAGATCTTCTAATCTGGGGAAATACTGATGATTCAGTCGATCTAACCCGTATCTTCACATACAGAAGGTAAATCCGGTCCTCCTGTTCATTATTTTAAATCTTATGGAGATCCCTTAGATGTAAGCCATCATTGTGGACATTTTGTGTGATATGTTGATCCATCTATGTGTGAGCCCAACTGTGAAGTCTTTCTCAACCTAGAAACAGACAGTGAAGATGATGATGACGATTACCGAAGGAGAAGGAAGGAGAAAAAGCTCAAATCTCGGTGCAGACCTTCTCAACAGTATCATCCACATCAGGATGATCCAGATCCATCCTCTGGACTATGCTCAGTAACAGATCACCTACTAAAGGGTGACAAATCTCCTCTACTGAAGGAGGGGAAATTATTATCTCAATCTCATCTACTGACGGGTGAGAAACTTCCAAATCTAGAAGTTGGATAGATCAGATCTCATAGTCCTTGAACATCTAAAGGTTGTCTTGAACAGATCCACAGATCTCAACCTAGATCCCTTCATATGATGCTGAAATCTTCATGTCAGCCAAAGTCAACTATTCCTACTTTGACTCCTACTCCTATACCTTGTCAGATGGTAAGGCCATATGAGGATGACTTTCCACAATTATCTAGGAGTACTGATGAATCACAGAAGGTTATCTTTAACCCGTATATCCGAGCCACAGGAATCACTTCACAAGGTAATCTTGTTTCAAATCCTTCTGATGAAGTGTTAAATTGGCAGACATACAATGCAGTAGCACAGAATAAAATTCTGAAGATGATTGATTCTAAGCTGGATGGAATCAGTCAACAAAATATTGCTACGCATCGTAGAGTCGATTCAGTTACTACACAGATTCAACAGATGTATCAATCTTACAAACAACAAATTCAAAATCTTAATGTTGAACTTCGTCAATAATTCTCCACCCATTATATGGGGCCTGAATTCGACTTTAAAGTGAAAGAGATACAAAGGATGCAAGGAATCATAAAACAGATTGAAGCTGATATGAACTTTGCTCAAACCAGGACAGTATATGGTTCGACTTCTATAGTCTTTCTAAATATACAGCCACTGTATTCTATTTCTATATATCAGAAGTATCCTGCAGAGGCTGACTATTCAAAGGTATTCAAGTTCAATTATCCTTTGATTAGATAGTATGTGCATCCACAGGCAATTGAAGCAAAGTTGACAAGAAAATCAAAATCAAAGCCTAAGCCTGAAAATGTTTATGAGCCTTCATCGTCTTATACCAAGACTGAACCAGAATATCAGTGGAGAAAACCTGGAGGAGTTCGTATCCACTCTCTAAATAAGCCAAGCTCTCCACAACAACAACAGTCTCATCCTTTTACTTCTACTGGGAAGGATAAAGCACCAATGCCATAGTTTATAGGAACTCTTGAGACACAGACTGCAGTAGAATCAACTTCTACCTTAGATCACTTAGATCCACAATCAGATGCTTACTCTGGAGCTTCTGAAATATCTACTTCATCATCAGAAACCATTTCTAAACCTTCAACAGATGATTCAACACAGCTGGCTGATCTTTCTAAAATTTCCAAAGTTCCCATGACGATGCCTGAACCTACTGAAGAACTTCCTGATATAAATGAAGCAAAATTCACAGGGACTGAACATTTCAGGCTTACACCAGCACCACAAGCTGATCCAACTGCACAAAAAACATGGCAACCCAAACCCCCTTCTGGTTCGTGGTTTACTTTCGATGATCTTCCACCCAAAAAATGGAGAGATCGATTGCATGAATTTGATGCATGGATTGATTTGCAGATGACTCGACCTAATCATCCTTTATAAGAGATTTTGTCCAAGTTTACTTTTCATTTCACTGGTACTTTACAAGAATAGTGGCAAAGTATTAATGATTACTAACGACTTCAGTATATTCAAGTCACTACAGTCGGAGCTCTCCTTGGTATCATTCACAAGGAATTTATTGGTGACTTCCAACTGATTGACAAGCAGATTCGTCAAGAATATTTCTTAATGAAATGCTACTCTCTTGATAAGCGTGATATTCAAAAACATTACAAGAGAATGACGGATAGGTATTATCTCTTGAATGGATGGAACGATGTTAACCTTCGTTACACTTTTATTTCATCCCTTCCAGATGAATTACAACTAGAGTTACAAAGGACCATAGTTTCTCTACAACGTGATATGTCAAATATATCTCTTGCAGAAATCTATCAGCTTGCTTTATCGTCTCTTGATAAGCTATATGATCAACATGCCTTATTCAAAAATATCATGAAAGGCGGTCCAGTCCTGAAACAGGCTTGTAAAAAGCCGTATTTCCAGATTAAATGCAAAGACAAAAAGACTTGTGAGTGTCATAGCAAGAAGAAAGCTCATCTTTCTTAGGTCTATTATAAACGGAGACAATTTCACAGATCGAAAGAAAGTACAAAGCCTTTTACGAGAACCCATCATGGAAAGCATGGAAAGAAATGACGCTACATGAGGTTCTTCAAGAAGCCTCACATCGACAGAAAGCTACTCGATGTTTTCTCTGCGAACAACATGGACACTTTGTAAGAGAATGTCCTCACAAATCCAAGAAGGATATCAAGTTGTTAGAACAAATGGAATCACTTCTTCCAATACATTCTTCCAACAACTTTGAAGATCTTATTGAGGAACAATCTTAGGAAGACGAGGACACAAAGTTTGCTGTTTCTGTTTCTACAGAATTTGAATCTACTGATACTCAGTCAGATGATTCAATTTACATGTTACAACAGACCTGTAAAAAGATAAATCGCACACTAGTTTCGAAGCCTTATGTTAACAGACCTGTAAAAAGATAAATCGCACACTAGTTTTGAAGCCTTATGTTCAGATCCATGTTTTTCAACAGGATAAATATGATCGACCCATCAGAGCTATTGGGTTTATGGATACTGGATTCATTCGTACGATCATCAAGCCCAACATTTTGCCTTCTGACTCATGGTCTTTCCCTGATGAATATTTCATAGCAGTTGACGACAATTCATTTAAGATAGGGCTTGTTTCAAAGAAAAGAATCGGTCTCAAATTCTTTTTTTAGTGTATAGTATGGACCAAAGTTTTTGGCAGTAACCTACCTGACCCAGACATATTGATTGGAATAGATATATACAGTAAAGTCTCACCTTTGCAAATTCTACCTACAGGTCTTAGGTATCAAAATCTATTCAGTCCATACATTGGTCTTACTAATGTGTTTGAACTTAACTTAGTTCCTACACAGTACACTGCATTACAAGATAAACTGATAAAATATTATCCTGAATCTTATGTGCAGTTTACTTACCCATATCTTCGGGGGAAAAAAAAATGTTACCTTCCTCCCATTTAAGAAAAATGAAGATATCAACCTTACAGAAGCAACTCAATTTGAAAGCGTTATACGCACTTACTGAGATTGGAGGAAACGGTGCGAGAGAGAGATGAACAAAGGAGGGGCAACCTATGTTAGCAATAGTAACGCTTTGGGTCATCATGGCCTCAAAGCTCTCTTTTCTACTACTACTATTTGTCTACCACACCGTACCAAAGCTGAACTGGAGGAAGTCAGAGTGTGCACCAACCGCACTTGTCGCCGACAAGGAGCTTTCCAGACACTGGAAGTCCTAACGGCACTTGCTCCTCCCTCCGTCTCCGTCAACTCCTGCGGTTGCTTAGGCATCTGTGGTTCCGGTCCCAACATTGCTCTGCTTCCCGATGCCGTCCTTGTCAGCCATTGCGGCACTGCTGCTCGAGCTGCGCAGATTTTCAGCTCAACCGACGAAGGAGACGCCGTTCTCCGGACGTTGGATGCACTTTATCTCAGACAGACAGCGCAGTCAGAAATTGACCACGCCAATTTCTCCCTCGCTAACGATTTACTCTCTCAGGTATATTTCATTTTAAAGTTTTGTAATTGATATTGCATTCTCTTACTTTTTTTTAGTAAAAATTTGATCTTTGTGTAGTTTCAATCGTTATCCTAAATTTAACTTTCTTCCCATTCTTTTTTTTTTTCAATGTTCCGGTAAATATGGAAGCAACTAAGTTTGGGATGAAAACTATATTTGAAAGTTGAAACCTCAGTAACACTGTTTTGCTTGTTAATTATGCAGGCCATAGATCTTAAACCATTTGGTGGTCTTCATATCATATACAGATACAGGTATGTTAAACCTGTGATCGTATTTCAAGAAATTATGTACTTTCCACAATGATGTTTACAAAATATGGTGAGATCCATGGGAGAAAATTTATTAACAGGAGTGGAGTGTAAATCAACTTTTCTTTTAAAAAATTTCTATTCTCCAATCCAGCCACAAAACTTTTGTAGTAATATCAAATTTCATTTAAGCACTCAATTTGAGAAATTGAAGGACCATTAAAAATGGCACTTCCAAAATCTTTAAAAAATTTGAAACTAGAAGCCTGATACTTTAAGAAAAAATGTTCCCTTTTTGGTGTTAGCAAACTACTTTTCTAATTATTCTCATTTTTTCCTGATAATTATTTACATATGGGTGTCCTCTTATATTATAGCACTCAATTTATTGAATTGTAAAGTGGACTTTAGATTCATCATAATAATATCTTAAATACAAAATGTATTTTCTGCTGAATATTTCAACAACTTAAGGCACTATTTTGCATAAGATAGATTGCAGCATATCTTCATTACATCCTTGCGGGTTTATGGCCTTGCATGGATGCTCACATTGTACTTTCCATTCTATATTTGTTTTTTAGCCTCCATTCTATACTAGATTTTAGTCTGATTTGTTACTTTAGATGATACTCTAAAATCAAGCTAGTTCTTTAGGTCAATTTGGATGTGCATTTGTTTAGAAGTTTCTTTATCAATGCAATATAAAATATCTCTAATTTATTTTTGAATTGAGTAGAATTTGAAATTCAAAAAATTAGGTCCCTTGTAAGATCGACCTTAGGAAACTATTTGGGGGCCCTCGAAGATGCCAAAGAAGCTTTGACACTAGCTCCAAAATATCTTGAGGTGAGCTTAATTTTGTCATTTAATTTCTAATGTATCTCCAATACAAAAGCCAACCTATTTTACCATCCAAATATTTAAATATTTATTTACATTCCTAAAACTTTATTTCCAATAAAAGTAAATGTATGCATGTATTGTGAGGTAAATGGTTCCAATCTTCAATTACACACCAAAACTTTATCCTCCAGCACTAGAAATAGGAATATGTATTGGTTGTTTTACACATTGATTGCTTTATGATTGCTCCTTGTGGTCTATATATGAAGAAATAACTCTTGAGCCATGTCTTATCAATTGTAATTTTGTTATGTCTCTGGAATCCGATTTGTTAGGGATATATGCGTGAAGGTGATATTTTCATGGAAATGGAAGAGTATGATGCAGCTAAGAAGTCGTATTCAATTTGTTTAGAGATAGATCCTTCCATTTGTCGTTCCAAAACATTCAAGGTATTAGTTAACGTCTAAAGTTCTCTAATGCTTAAGAATTGATTATGTGTTTTCCTAAAGCTTCCATGGCTGCATGTTTTTGCAAGTTATATGTGTTGGCTCCAAAAATAACCATTTTGCATTCTTACTTTTGAGAAATCAAGGGTAAAAGACATGAAGCTCTTTTACATTATAATTAATTAAAGAACCCTAATTTTTATAATTATTGAAAAGACTCCTTATGGTCTTTAATTTTTCAAAATTCCCCTTCTCTCGAATAAAATGCACATGACATGAACAAAATAGACCTATCAATCAAGTGTTGATGCATGATGACCCAATAGAGTTCTTAGATGTGATATAAACTAATTAACATGATTCAAACCAATAATTTAAGATAAATATAATAAATATTGATTTGGCTTGGGTTAGGTTTAATAGCTGTGTTGTGTCATTATTCAGCATCATTTAATTGGTCCATGTGTGTTGTTTATGTCATTTGTAGGAAATTTAAGAGGAGTTTTTATTAAAAAATAAAAACTATAAAGAATTCTTTCAATAATTTAAATATTATGGATTTTTAAAAATTAGTTAAACCACAGGGGAGCCCATATCTTTTACCCGAGAATTTAATAAATTTATAGGAGCAACAACTTGGAATTTGTTATGGTGGTATGGTTACAATTGATGTTTGTTTTGTGACCAATTTTATACTGACCTATTGTTGAAGTATCTTATTACTTTAGAATGAAATAAGGGATAAGTATCTTAGTACATAAAATGAAGTAAGGGATAATAAATGGTCAATACGTCTATTCCAACTAGTAGATAAAATGAAAATTCGTGTTTACTTAGTGTACTTGACTTAGTCACTTGGTTAGCTACTACCTCTTTTTGCAATAATCTCTTTCATAAACACGTCATATTTTAGTTCCTCCACAACCTTTACAATTAATGGTTTCCATAAAAGCTTTTAGACTTTATTGTTTAAGCATTAGACCTTGTGGAATTTAATTCATAAGTTTTAATTATGTGTAATTGTCAATCCCTCCATTACCATTATATATTAAGGGTTAATTACTAAAAAAAGCCTAAACTTTCGTCGAATTTTTAATTATTGCCTGAATCTTAAAAAGTAGCAATAAAATGCTTGAACTTTCAATTTTTTTCAATTCTGGCCTGAACTTCAAAAATTACCAATAAAATGTTCAAACTTTCAAATTTTTTCAATTCTAGCTCGACATTGATGTTTTCGTTAAGTTTGCTGACGTGACTTGCTATGTGTTTCAGAAACCTTAATTATTAATACATGTCAGCCAAAATTAACACAACAAATGAATATTAATGAAACAATGTCATTTAATCACATAATTAAAACGAGGTCGTTGTTTAAAAATGACGTAAATTAGATCATGCAGTTCTGACGACCTTACGCTTTGATTTCAATTTTTCTCTTCGTTTTCAATTTATTCTCTCGACGTCCACTCTTTGATTTTTAGATTATGCAACCTTGATGCCTTCACACTAAGGGTATCAAGAGAACGAATTAAAAAAGAAGAGCTTACTGGTGTAGTACGTTGTAAGACGAGAGTAGTTTGGGGCGTTAGAAAAACAAACAGAAAACAAAGGGTTGCGCATCGGGATAACATTAGATAACGTCGGTTGAAAATTGAAAAAAATTGAAAGTTTGATCATTTTATTGTCACTTTTGAAGTTTGGGCTAGAATTGAAAGTTTGAGCATTTTATTGCTACTTTTTAAAGTTTGAGTTATAATGAAAAAATTAACGAAAATTTGGTCTTTTTTTGATAATTAACCTTAGAATTAATCGATTCCATAAGATGTTTTGAATTTTTTCACATGTATTTTTTGAACATCGACATTTTAAATGATGTGTAGCTGAATAAACTTAATCCAAACTTTTAACAAAGAAGTGCATGTTATAAGTTTTCTCTATACTATTTGAGTTATTGAAGCATTTTGGCATAAGCAAAGTAACCCTTTAGATACTTGGCAATTTCAACAACTTTGTAATGTTCCAATCAATCTAAGTAGTTTCATTTTAGGTTTAAGAGAAACAAAAGTTCAAAAAGTTAGGCATTGTTTAATAGTCCTTTTTATAGGTTTATAAACACTTTAATCTCTCCTCTCCTTCTGATATGGGGTTTGACACTAATTCCTATGTGGGATGTCACAATCTCACCTTAAACTTTTGATATCTTCATCAAGGTCCAACCAACAATTTGGATACATATCCAAAATCTTTGCTCCTTTTTTGATGTGAAATTGGTTCATTAATCTACCCTACCAATTAAAAGCCTACTGATGTAGGACAAATAAAAGAATTATTAACTAGTAACTAAAACTCACAAAATTAGAAATATGGCTGATATTAAGCTAGTCCTTTAGGTTTAATATGTTGGAAGTTAGAGTTAGAATTTTGGTTGCTGGAATTTTGTGGTGAACACAAAGAATGAAAGTTAAGAAATTGGGAAAATCACTTTTAGAAGAAAGTATCACACTTTCTAGTTGAAAATTCAAGTTTGTAGGAAAAAATTTAGATTGCTTATTTTTGATGAAAAGTTAAATACACATATATATATAGTTCATAAAACCCATATTCTTATAGGAAAGAGTTCTTAATTTAAATCCTATTATAATAAAAATTTTATAAGTCCAATACAATTGGGATACATATCTAAAATAGAATAACATATGCTACTGCTTCCTATCTAATAAGGAATCTTAATATAATCTAAATTTTAGCCCTTACCTTTAATATGAGCCCAATTTTCAATTCTCATTCTACCAAATTAAAGCTTCTGGTTCACTAATTTTTCCTATTTGATTTCTTTTATAGGCTTTAAGTTCTTTAGCATCAATTATCTCCGGCTTGTTTGAAGTTGTCCTCAACGTAGAATGTATTAAATACGAAACGTATAAGTTTGGATTAAATTTCTGAAATTCAGATTCTAAAATCCAAATACTGTTAGAAATTGGTATTCCTTTCTACTTGACAAGAAATTGTTGATATCCTCTATCTCTTGTGACTACAATTTGTTTATCAAAAACATCCTCTATCTCCTCTTTAAGGTGGGGATTGATTGGAATTCTTATAGCTGCAGTGGGAAATTTCTCATCATATTGTTTATGATAAATAGTTAAGTCTGCAATATTAAAGATAGGATTTATTCCCATGTCACTTGGTAATTTCAAAACATAAGCACTAGCACTTATCTTCTTAATGATCTTATAAGGTCCAATACTCTGTGAATGAAATTTCTTATATATTTTTTGGAAAACACTCTAGACAAATCCTAACTATTAGGATATCCTCTTCATTGAATTCCACTAATTTACGATGTTGATTAACGTGTTCTTTATAAGACAACTTATTGGTTGTTATATTTTGTCGTACCTCATCAAAGATATCTCTCATGTGTTGTGCAAACCTTCAGCTTCAACACTAACTCGTGTTGTTTGAGGCAAAGAAACCAGATCAATAGACTGATGTGGTTGAACGCATGAGACTATCTCAAAAGGGCTCTTACTAATTTACCTATCTATAGAACTATTGTATGCAAATTCTGCTATAGGGAGAATTAGGTTCTAATTTTTCACATTGTCTCCAACCAAACATCTTAACAAGTACCTCAAAACTTTTATTCACCACCTCTGTTTGTCCATTGGTTTAGAGAAGGAAAGAACTTGAAAATTGAAGCTTAGTGTTCAATATTTTCCCTAGAGTTCTCCAAAAATAACTCATAAACAATTAGAGATGATGGTTAAAGGTAATCCATGGAAATGTATAACCTCTTTGAAGAAGATTTTAACAATATTGACAACATCATAGGTCTTGGAATATGGAATGAAATGAAATGAATCATCTTGGAAAACCTATCCACCATCACAAAAATAGAATCATAACCTCTTATACTTTTAGGAATATATAAGACTAACATCCATACTTATATTCTATCATGGTTCATGAGGCATGAGCAGTGGTGTCTATAATCCAGAATTTTGTTTCCTTCCTTTAGCTAATTGACATGTTCGACGTTGTTTTATGACCTTTGACTCGTCCCGCTTTAAAGAAGGCCAATAAAAGTGATCTTCAACCATTGCGATGGTTTTCTCTCTTCCAAAGTGTCCTATTGCTCTTGCTTTATTAATTCCCAATTACATGATCCCTTCTTTCTATATACTCCCTAATTGCATTCGCTTTATGTATTAGGTTATGTTTGGTTGGACGTAAAGTTTTTGATGGGATGGAATGGAATAGAATGATTTATAATAGAATGAAACATAAATGGATGTAATATTAGAAAATTGTTGTTTGGGAGAGATAGAAGGGTTCTTAATGTAATAGAGTGAAATGTTGTTTGGATGTAGGGTTTATAATGCAATATAGTGTAAAATTGTTTATCATTTTATATTCCATATTCTTCCATTCTATTTCATTTCATTATAAAACTTTCTCTTAAACGATGGAATAATATTACATTTCATTCCATTCCATTATAAAGCCTCCAATCAAACATGGCCTTAGGTAGGCAAAGTTTATTCCTTTTAAAAAAATAGTCATCGTGGATTACAAAATGAAAGTGTTGGTCTTTGTCCAGTTGTAATTTTTTAATAGATTATTCTAAACTCTTGATATGAAGCATATTTTCTTTTTATTTTGTTGAATCCCAAAAATTTTATCACTAAAGTGTTAAGCAAATGACTCTTCCTACTCAATGTGTCTGCTGCCTTATTCTTAACTCCTGTCTGATGTTTAATAACAAAGTTAAATTGCTCAAAAAATTTACTCCATAAGGCATGCCTTTTGTTCAAGTTCTTCTGGGACTTGAAGTGTTTGAGAGATTCATGATCCAAATATAGAATAAACTCCTTGTATGAGAGATAGTGATGCCAATTGTAAAGAGCACGTACTATTGCTTAAAATTCCTTGTCATAGCTTGAGTATCGTTGTTTCCCTTCACTTAACTTCTCACTAAAGTAAGCAATTGGGTGTCTCTTTTGGCTGAGCATGCCTCCAATTCTCACATGAAATGCGTCACAAGCAACTTCAAATACCTTAGAAAAATTTGGAAGTTGTAAATTAGGAGATTCAGTTATCTTTTTCTTGATTTCTTCAGATGCTTTAATTGCTGCCTTTGACCAAATAAACTATCCTTTCCTCATACAATTAGTAATGGGTGTCATTATGGTGCTGAAATTAGGAATAAATTGCTTATAATGTTGGGCATGGAAACTTCTTGTCTCGTGCACATTCTTTAGAATAGGCCAATCAAGGATGAACTTTATCTTATTGAGATCCATCTCCACTCCATAGTAGGATATAACAAAACCTAAAATACAACTCTTGATTGTATGAAAGAAGACTTCTTTAAATTGATATAAAGTTTTTCTTGTCTCAAGACTCACAAGACTTGTTGTAGATGTAATAGTTGATATTTTTTAGTCTTGCTATATATTAATATATAATCAAAATATACAATCAAAAATTTGTCGATAAATGGTCGAAACACTTGATTTGTCACTCTCATAAAATTGCTAGGTGTAGAGAGTCTAAATGGGATCACCAGCTATTCATAAAGTCCATCTTTAGTCTTTCTTGAAAGCCGTTTTTCAGTCGTCCCTAGGTCTGGTTCTACTTTGATGGTACCCACTTTGTAAGTTTATCTTGGTAAAAATAGTAGCTGCAATCGATGTATCTATTATGTCATTAAAGCGAGGTATTGGAAATCTAGACCTTATTGTGATTTTATTTATCTCCCGACAATCAATACACATTCACTAACTGCCATTGCTTTTAGGAGTTAGTAGTGCTGGAATTGCACACAGACTAAGACTTTCTTAAATAAATCATTTTTTCAGTAACTTCTCTACTTGTCTCATCAGCTTGTCATTCTCAATAGGATTCAAGCGATAGGCTGGGAGATTTGGTAAAGTAGATCCAAGTCAATAGCATGCTGAATATCTCGTAAAGGAGGTAATTCACTTGGTAAATCATTCTGTATAAGGTCTGAAAAATTATCTAATAATTCTTCCACTTCTTTTAGTGAGGTAAAGGGTGTTTCAGGTGCTGTTTATGTTATTTACCTCACTACCACTGCAAGCACAATTCCCTTTTTTTTGCTAACAACTTCAAATTCTCTCTCCTTAAGGATATTAAACCTCTTTGTTTTGTTTTTTTTACCTTGTCTATGTTAATAGGCTTCAAAATTATCTTCTTTCCATGAAATATAAACCAATAGTTGTTAGCTTTTTCATGCTGCACATGTCGATCATAGAGCCACAGTCGCTTAAGTAAAATATGAGATACTTTCATAAGAATGACATCACACCAAGTAGGGTCCTCATGTATTCCTAATTTAAAAGGCAACAAGCACCTTCGAGCAGCTGGTATAGTACTATCATCTACCCAAGCAACTTTGTAAGGATTTGGATGTTTTTCTGTGAGTAAATTCAATCGCTTGACCATGTTCTCCAATACCACACTCATACTACTTCCTCCGTCAATGATAAACTTGCATATTTTATCTCCACATCTAACTTGAGTAAAGAAAATAGCAGTACGAAACCATTCTTCTTGTTCTTCTACTTTAGGGGTGGTAAGTATGTTTCTCACTGTATTAAGATTTGTAGAACTAGCTAGTTCATCAATAGAGTCTCCTTCTGTATTAAGATTTGAGAACTAGTTAGTTCATCAATAGAGTCTCCTTCAAACTCCTCTCCAACTTCATGCTCAAACACATACTCATGAAATTCTTCCTTTTCTTCTTCTCCCATCATATGCAGACCTTTATTAGAACATTCATTAGCAAAGTGGCCCCTTCCATTGCATTAGAAGCACTTCTTGTCATTGCTGCCTCCTTTCGTCCCAGTCTTAGCTATGACTTCGCCTTTAAGTTCGGCTCCTTGAGAATTTTTGTTGTTGTTTTGTGTTGCAAATTTGGATGCATTAGGTGTTGGTCTAAAGTTTTGCACTGTCGCAATTCTCTTTATACCAAACTCCCTGGCTTGAGTTCGAAACTTTTTAGTTACTTCTTGTCTTTAGTATTATTTCATTCTTAAAGCCAAGTGATATGCGTCTTCATTGGCTATAAAGCTTTTAGATTATCAGCTCCTTGTGAATTTCTGCCCTTAAGCCATTTTTGTAATAAGATATAAGTTATTGTTCTAAGTCTATCCCTTCACATCAGATATAGAAAGTTCATCAAATATTTCTGTATACTCATTTACGAACATAATCCCTTATCTAAGGGTTTTGAGTTGATCTAGGAGATCTTCTTGATAATGAAATGGTAAGTATTTTCTGATAACTTCAGCTTCATCTCTTTGGTGGTTGGCCTGTTTTTCAAAGTCTATCCTCTATCGATCTTCACCAGATTTTAGTGTCCAACTAGCTTCATCTTTGCAAATTGAACTTTTCGATTTTTTGACATGTGTTACCTGTCAAATAAATCTTTCATTGATGCTGTCTAGTGTAATAATAGATGTGGATCCATCTTTCCTGCAAAATCAGGGGCTTCAATACAAACTTTCTTAGTAATGTTATCAAGTTCTTTGTGTTTTTCAACTCTATCATGGCATTTAAAGGTTTGCATGCACTCTCAACATGTTACTAGTTGGTTTTTTTATCTTGAATGTTTCAGTAGTTTTTGATTTTCTAGCCCTATTTGTTGTTGATTAGTGTCAAACTCTTCGTTTGGGATTTCACTTTCTCCACCTTCACCATCAAGTGTAGTTTTGTTGTTTGATATTGTTTTCTGGACTAGTTCTTGAAGCACCTTGTGGTCGAGGGTCATTAAGGTCTAATTTTTCTATAACTTTTAGAAGTATTTTATCTTGCTACTAGTTATTGAATATTCCTCTATATGTCATTCTGTTACATGTCGCCATTGTGTACTAAAGCTCTAATACTGAATTGACGTAAGAAAAATAGAAAAATTATTAACTAATAACTAAAACTCACAAAATTAGAAATATGACTAATATTAGGTTAGTATTTTAGGGTTTAATATGCTGGAAGCTAGGATTTTGGTTGCTAAAATTTTGTGGTGAACACAAGGAATAGAAGGTAAGAAACTACGAATTATTCTTAGGATCTAAGAATCGCTCTTAGAAGGAAGAATCACACCGGTTAGTTAAAAACTCAAGTTTGTAGAAAAATTTCAGATTGCTTGTTCTTGAGGAAGAGTTGAATAAATATATATATATAGTTCTTAGAATCCTTATTCTACCAGGAAAGGGTTCTTAATTTAAATCCTATTATAATAGAAATTCTATAAGTCCTATACAACTAAGATAACACATTTAAAATAGAATAATATATGCTTACTACTTCCTATTTAATAAGAAATCTTAATACAATCTAAATTTTAGCCCTTATTTTTTATGTCAGCTCAATTCCTGATTCTCATTCTACCAAATTAAAGCTTGTGGTTGACTAATCTTTCTACTTTTATTTCTCTTATAGACTTTTTAGTTCTTTTGCATCACCTAGTAGGAATTGCCCATTGCTTATGACCTTGCCATTGGCATTTCTCTTCATCTTTATTGTCCCTGGGGTTATAGGCCCACCAAATTTCACTTGGTTTATAACTGACCCAACATTGTATTAGTGGAGGTTTGCTCAACAACAATCTTATATCATACTTAAAGAGCTATAGTTTCAAAAATAGTTAGTTATTAGTTGATTAATAGTATTTTTATAGGCTTATAAACTCGTTCACCTCTCCTATGATTGAACTCTCTATGAGATTTTCCTTACTAAAGTAACCATTGATGTCTCCAAAACTCACATCATATGCTCTTGGATAACTGCATGCCACAAACATGTAACTCTCACACAATTATTATGAACATAGCCCCTAAAGATCTTTAATTCATGTAACGCTAAAATTACTGTAACCTCTACATGTGGTTTTTGCAATTCTCTCTCAATTCAATGAGTTAAAGCTTGTAAACATCAACTAAAAAAATTCAATAATCATAACAAATAATTAATCAAATTACGCAAGCCTAGAAACCCTAATTGATATATGCTACGTGTTATTCGTATGGAATGTACCTTAAATCTTTTTCTTCTTGTGAAAATTGACCTAATGCCACTTGAATCACCGTCTTTGCTATTGAATATCACTAAATCACCCTTCCTTTAATTTATCTCGTGTTTTTATTGCCTTTTCTCACAATTCCCTTTTCGTTTTACATGAAACTGTGGACAAAAAGTTGACAAAATTGTTTTAAAAACATTTTGTCTAAGAGCAGATTCAATATAAGCTCTTGATGTCCTCGTATAAAATGTGAATATTTCTCTCAACTTTGTATAACCTCTTGAATCATCTTAATTTGATATTGTCATAAAAAAAATATGCTTAAGATACTGAACAATATTCCATTACGACACTATATTGAGTTAATATGCTTCTTGACCAACCCTTCTTCATTTAAGTAGTATATCCAAAATTAATTATTAATTCTACATCTTTGGGGCAAATATCAAGCATCAAATTTATTTCCAATTTTAAATGACTCTCCTGTCCAATTTTATCAGATCACCAAGTATCCATATGAAGAATACACCTTAAACATCAATCTTATGCAAAAAGACAAAAGTAAAAAATTTTCGACGCCTCGCATAGTAACAGTCACATGCTCGTTCATTTGTCTCTCTATATCTCTGTATTTTGGCCCTGGTATTCGAGTAGTCTTATCTTCTTAATGTTTCTATGCAGAATCGAGTTGCAAAGCTTCAGGAGAAACTAAAAGCTGCTAATGTACCTCAAGATCAATAGAGCAATGGGACGTATGCTTGCTTACTTAAATATGGTATACCATTCCAATATTTGGACATTGACATCGCTTACTGTGATTCATCCGTATTGTGCATCCAACTCATGATATGACTGCAACTTCTATATGGAACTAGGTTTGTTCGAAGATTCCCATTTAAGTATATGTTTGATATATTTAGAAAATTCAAGAATTTACTTGAAAGAAAAAGAGATTTATTTTTAAAAAATATATACTTTATGTATTAGTGCCAATAATTTTAACATGTTTGTGCCAACTATCAAAGATGCCCACCAACTGTCTGCTGAAAATCAAGAGACTCAATACATCAAATATTATTGTATTAAAGTGAAGGCATAAATGTCAATCTGGATATCCTTTCTTTAAAACTTCATCTTGGTGCTGAAGCATAATTAATTTTTGATAAATATGTGCGATAAAACCTCAAGTGTTTATGGTCAAGCTAGATTTATCGCTTTTTACTTCATTCTACTTATCATACATCTAATACTGAAATTTCCAAGTGATAAAGAATGAATTAGGACATTCTAAAGCAATCCAAGCCTTGCAATTTCAGATGTTTAGAGAATAATACAATTGAAGTTGATAGATGGATTATGAGATCTGTAATTGCTTTTGCATTTGTTGCCCCTGTGAAAACACTAGTTGTATTTGAGGGAGAATGCTTAACAATCTTGGCTAAACTTTTTAAACTGTCTCCTCTCTAAAGAACCAACTCAGCTCATCTCGAGTCAACCAAAATTGAATCTCAACTTGAGCTTGGATCTACTAGGTGAATCCTTATTCTCTTTTCAGTAAGAATACTCTATCCTGCTGTGTTGTATAACTTTACGTTGCATTCATTAAATTGCTTTGGCAGAGCGTGATTCCCAGATATAGGAAAAAGGCTTGCATTTAAATTGATACTCAATATGAAGTTAGTCTGCATGGTGTTGATAACTTGATGGTTGGGCAAGTAACTCCCTCATAGATAAGTAGGGATGCTACAAGTGAGGGAAGGATATAGCCCATTGTGGTCTGCTGGACCCTTGGTAGAAAACAAATGACAACAAAAGCGACATAAACCTTAATGATGATGGTAATATGACATCGCCCTTGTCCTTTAAGGTGTTATCTTTCCCATTTGTTCCATCTTGAGAGAATTGGATTATGTAGCTAATCATGTGTAATGTGTCCAGAGTACAGAGATTTGGTATCTGTCCGCAGAATATGATCTACATTTTTGCTAATGATTATTGTGTATGCTCGTGGATGCCCATGCATGATTCTGCTTGGCCTTGCAATTGGCGAAAGACATGGAATTTCATGTGACTATTTCGGTTGAACTTGGCAGAAAAATTACTAGTGTTGGCACATATTTTTCACGTCACCTAGGCAATCACATTGATGGCCAGCCTCTAATAAAACTAATGAATGAATACCCCAGTATAAGTTGGTTAGGCATCTTTAATATGCAGGTTAGTCAGCTTCCATTATATTCTGTTATCATAATTTAACACTAAATATCAAGGTCCTTTTAGACCCTAATATTGACATAAAAATGCAAGTAAGATCTTAATTTTTGTTAGTTTTTTTGCCAACCTTAAATTAACAAAATTCTAACTCTTGTTAGGGTTTTCTTAATCTTTATTTTAATTATATTTATTGAATAATTATTACTTTTAATTTATTAAAATTTAAAAATTAAAATAAAATAAGTAATTAAATTTTATTAAGCATAACTTTTATTAATAATTAATAATACGTAATTAGTGGAAATGCATTTAGTTGTAAATTAGATTCCGATTAAAAAAACAAAAACATGATTTTCATGGAAAGAAACTGAAGTATAAAACACAAACTAAATGTTTTTTTATTGAATTTGAAACTAAAATTTAAAAATCGCTAAAGAACAAACAGAACATTGGCAATACTTCGCTTCCGCCTCTGGTAGTTCCCTTGTTCAGTCAGTACTCAGTACTACTTACTTCGGTCTGTTACCCTCGGTCACGATTGTCCTGTCCAGCATCAACAGTTTTTCATTTTCTCCACAGCCTGACATGAAGGTGTAACTTCTACCAAACTGTGACCCTTGTCTAGCTGCCCATATTGTAATGTACATCTTTCAAATGCAGTATGATACGTTTCTAAGTATGATCAATTTAATTAAGTAGACGAGTATCGACGAAGGCCACCCCCACGCGTAAGGAAATCAACACTTGCTGTCCTCATCCTTCCCCACCATTTCTGCACAGAAGAATTCTTCTTCTCACTGCCACCACTTCTCACACTTTCACCACCATAACTTCTAGCACCATTCTCTCCTCTCTTCATTATTTTGAGTTTCTCAAATTGAAACCAACCCGCATTCTGATAGCCATAGCCATTAAGGTTCCTGTTCATTTCACCTTTTCTCGTTTCCTCTTTTTCTCGTTGGTTTCTTCTGAACGTCACCAACTGTTCATCACTATAGTATTCTATCTTCCTTCTCTCCTTTAACTCATAAATCTGCTCCTCAAGATGTTCCGTTTTGCGAGAAACCAAGGACATTTTATTGTCCTCCGTCACTTTCACTACATACCTTGCAAGTTCATTCGCTTTCTTCTTCAAGAACACACCCTCTGATTTCAGTCCTCTGTTCTCTTCAAACAATCCTGAAACCATTTGGTCCAACCTTGCATTCTCATTCAATAGTACCGTCCTCTCTGACTCTAGAATCTCCAGCAACTTCCTTAACAAATCTATCATCTTGGATGATACGCATCCTTGTTGCTCCATTTCACCAACTTGGTCAAGCAGTAATTCTCTCTCCACGTTCTTCCACACAAGTTCCGCCACCATGTCATCAACTCCCAGGTCTGTGTCAGAAGAAAAAAGGCTTTTCTTCGATTCGTTTCGCTTGCAACGTTCAAGTAAGGTAATATAGCTGCCATACAAGTCTCTGAGGAGAACAAGAAGCTGAGGGCGTTTGTGGTAGTAGAATTCAGCGCGCTCAGCAAAGGTGTCGCTGTTGCTCAGTAGTTGCTCTTCTTCTTCGGACGTGCTTTTCAGCAACGTTACCACTCTTTCTTCAATGTCTGCCATTAAAATAAGGGATTATAACAACCATGAAATTAAGAAAGAAAGACAAAAGCTTTAAACTTGGAATTAAATTAAGAAGGAAGAAACTCAGATATATATATGTGTTTCACTCACCCATCTCAAATAATGTTGTGAAAGAGAAAGTGTTTTCTTCTTGGGAACGATGATTATTGTCGGGGTATCGAATTCAATATAAAGATTGAACTTTGAGGAGAAGTCACAGTCATAGATTTTGAAGGCAAATGGACCGTAGCGTCACGTCTTCCGCACGGCAGCTCGTGCTAAAGACGGACGACTGGGCATCATTGTAAACTTTGGATCCGACCACATAAAAGGAAAGAAAGGAACAGCCCAGTTTGAATTTTAAAAAAGCATAGAGGAGCGATGATAGCTTTTCAAAAGTTTGAAATTTGAATTAGTGGATTGCAAATAATAAATTGAACTCGACCCTACGTATATGCTGAACCAGGTGCAAACAAAGACCTTTATGGTAAGCTGGAAAAAAGTCTTTTATGTGAGAACCAAAAAATGTGCTTTAACTCGGAATATAATTTCTTTCACGAAACAATAAATATTAATAACTTTAAACTCCAATAAATGTTAATAGTTTTTTATTTATTCATGGCTTATTTAGTTTCGTTTTCATTTTCATTTTTTTTTTCAATTAAGCAAAAAAAATTTATTTGGTTGAGTTTATGATTTTTTATTTATGATTTTGGGTTTTTTCCTATTTTTATAACTTATAAAAATCATAAAAATTGACTTTGATTTTATGCTTTTTACTAAATCTACACTATTTAATTATTTATCATAAATTATTAATAAAATTATAATAATTTAATTTGATTTTTATAATTAAAATAAATCATTAAAATTTCAAATATAGTAATTATTTAATGAATATATTTTGAAATTTAAAATATCTTAAAAAATTTTAAATTGGTTATTTATGAAATAATTTTTTAAAATATTTAAATTTAGAAATTATATATTAATAAATAAATATTTTTATTTATATAACTATTAATATAATGAATTTATATTATATAATTGATTAAAATAAATTTAGTTACTTAATTCATCTTTAACTTTTAATAACATTGACTATTATCAACAATAAAAGTTATAGCAAAGGAAAATGCGGCACTTATAACAATAATAGAACACTACGGGGGAGAATCAAGTGGATGAGAAGAGGTAGTTAAAAAAAATGAAAAAAGAAATTATAGTTCCTACATCCATCGTAGTTTCAACTAGTGAACTCAAAGGAAAGTCACTGAGTCACGGGAAGCTAGATATCGAACCAACAAAGGAGAAGGCATTGAGGTTTAGGAGAATGATCACGAAGGACACAATGGTAGCAACATCTTAGATACACGCTTAGAGGAGAATTTTACAAGCGTGGCCAGGAGGGATCTAATTGGAAGAAGAAAACTTCAAATTGCAAAATAGATGAATATTTTGGCATGGAATACAAAAAGGCTTAATAGTCCCAAAAAGCAACATATGCGATTGAATTTTATGAACATAAGTCTTTTGTCTTGGTCTTTTGGAAACAAAAATCAAAGAAAATAATTGTAAGAGTCTCATTTTGATAAGGGAAAATATGGCCTATCATTTCCAGTCACTACAAGCTTTACAATGACAAAATCATTATCTTGTATGATCCTCTGTGTGGTGGAAGTTACAACATTAGAGATAGAAGAGCATCTAATACACATTCTAGTCAAAGTGACAAATAGCTAATAAGATCTTATCTTGACATATTATTTGATATTATCTCCTTTGTTTTAGATTTATTTTGATGCTTAAATATGGAAATTAATGTTTGTTTTGTTTTAGGAGATGAAAAGTAAGGATTGCATTGTATTGAGACTCTATTGGTGATAATAACAAATTTTGGATAAAGTGAAGAGATTGATGCAGTGGATAAGGCTGATCACTTGAAGAGTTGAAATTCGACTGGAAGAATTCGCCTTATCCTTTCATGAAAGAGTTTGATTTTGAATTCGTTTTAGATAAACATCTTTACAAGTTAGAGTTAGATTAGGATTAGATTAAAATTTCTATAAAAGGGACGTTTCTCACAACAGAAAAATCTATCTCTTCTTACATTTTTAGCAATTCTTTAGTCTTTCTTCTATTTTTGTTATTGGAGCGAAAGCCATGTGTGACTAAACTCATCGTTTTGGTTCAAAGGGATTCAATTCTCTAATTGTAAACTTATGAGGTGATGTATTTCAAACTTTTATTCATGTTTTAATTCAAGTATTTCTTATTTTGAGTTCTTATATTTCATTAATTATTAATATTCGATTAATCTGATAATTTAATTTAATATTGGTTATTCTATCGCTATATAGGAATTCAGTGATGCGCAATTGTCAGAAAGGATTGGTACAAGTAGCAAATGAGTTATTTATGAATTTTCATATTTAACTTATGATAAACAAGATAATTAAATTGAATAGTTGCAACTATCTCGATTATTTAATTTAAGGTTTAGTCTTTTTTACAAAGCTTGTTGCTATATTTGATATGGAATGCAATCATACCCAGTCAATAGATAGTAAGTTTTGGTTTGGATGCTAGGTTTGAACCAATTAATTTGGATGTTAGGCTTGAATCGTGAAAATATTCTTTTTGAACCAATGATCAATGTTACAATTAGATGAGATATTTCCCTTGAATCAGAGTTTGGTAATCTTCACTTTCTTATTTTTAAATTCAGTTGATTTAATTTGCTTTCGTATTAATTTCAGTTAATCAATTATTTAATAAAAACTCCCCATTTAATTTTATTGCTTGAAATTAAGAAACTAGTGTTAAGTTCTCTAGAGATTCGACCTGGTTCCATGACTACTACAAAAGTTTGGAGAATCGGTATTATTTTGGGGGCTTTAACAACTTAACCAAAATTTGGCACCATTGTTGGGAAACTATTTCAAGTTTCTTAATTTCTTTGCGTTTTTATTTTTACAATTATTGCTAACCTCTTGTCTTGTATAACTCGTGTTACTCATATAGGTAAATTGCAATATATTCCAGAAATTGAGAAGAAAACACATTGTTTGAGAAAAGAGATTAAGTAAGGAAGCAGTTATTCACCTCCAGAAGTGAAAGTTGGAGTAGATCTAACAATTAGTAAAGATTAATTTTTAAGAAGAGGACGAAAAGATGGCAAATCTTAACCCAAGAACATTGAGGGAGTTAGCGACATCGAATTTGAATTAACAACCTTTATGCATTCAATTTTTAGATGTTGAGGCAGATTTGGAATTGAAATCTAGTTTGATTCACTTACTACTTATTTTTCGTGGTCTTACAGGGAAATTACCTTCCTAAATGGTGGTGAACCTTAAGGAGAATGTGAGTGCAATGACTTTGGGAAGTGGTAAGGAAATTCAATCTGGAACTTCTTTACCAATGGAGGAAGAGAAGCACGATGATGGAAAAAAGAAGGAAGAACTTCCAACTCAAGAATCAACAAAGGTAAAAGAATGATTCATCTTCGTCAATATCAATTAATGCACGTTTACCTCCTTTTCCTAGCAGGTTGACTAAACGACAAGATGATGAATATGAAAGAGAGATCTTAGAAGAAACTTTCAAAAAGGTGAAAATCAATATACCACTTCTGGAAGCCATTAAGCAAGTTCCAAAATATGCAAAATTCTTAAAGGAGTTGTGCACCAATAAAAGGAAGCTAAAGGACAAGGAGAGAATAATTTTGGGTAAGAATGTATCAGTTGTGATAAATAGGAAATTATCGGAAAAATACAAAGATCAAGGTATGTTTACACTTCTGTGTGTTTGGTAATAAAAAAATTGAGCGTGCCATGCTAAACTTGGGTGCATCTATTAATGTTATGCTATACTCAATTTATTACGCTTTAAATCTGAATTATTTGCAAGAAACTAATGTGATAATCCAACCAGCTGATCGTTCGTATGTGCATCTTATTGGAGTTATAGAGGATGTTTTATTCCAAGTTAATGGTTTGGTATTTTCGGTGAATTTTTACATCTTGAAAATGGATGGAGATAGTGTTGAAAATTCAGCTTTGATTTTATTAGGTAGGCTATTTATGAAGACAGCTAAGACAATTATCGATGTACACGAGGGTACTCTTCTGTAGAGTTTGATGGAGAAAAAGTAAAGTTCAACATTTTTGAAGCAATAAAGTACCCACATGATTTTCAATCCATTTATCATATGGATATTGTGGATTTATTTGCGCTGGATATGTTTAAGGAAGAAAGTGATGAAGATGAGTTCGAGTTTAAGGCTAAATTGGAAGTGAACAAGCAACTTTTTGAAACTTGTGAAGTTATAGAATCATAATCAGCGATGCTAATCAATTCCACAACTTTGAATGATGAACTCACTATAACTCACAAGAAAATTTTACCCTTTGTTTTGCAGGCTCCAAAGATAGAATTAAAGTTGTTACCTGATCGCTTAAAGTGTCTCTATTTAGGTGATGAAAAATCATTACCCACAATCATTTCAAAAAGGTTGACTAAAGAGCAAGAGGAAGGGCTAGTAACACTAATTAAGGAGTACAAAACTACAATTACATAGAACTTTGGGAAGAACTGGCCATGTCGAGCATAATGACGTTAAACAATTGCACTTTTCATGAGGTAACCCAAAATATGATGGTTTTATTTTGTTTTGTTTTAGTTCTTTTTAGGATGCATTTGTTTGTTTTTGAAACATAAATTATTGGCTTTAAAAAAATTAAATTTTTTTCAGACTACTAAATCTCATAAGGTGAGATCTTACCTTATGTGATTTAGTGTTCTCGAATGAGGATCTTAAAATTCCAAACTACCAAACCTTTTAAGGCGAGATCTCGTCTTATGTGATTTAGTGTTCTAGAATTCCAGATTACTAAATCTCGTAAGGCAAGATTTATCCTTATGCAATTTAATGTGTTGGATTGATACTATAATATTCTAAAAAATAAAAAATAAAAAACTGCAATTTTTTATTCCCATTTTTACTTTATTTATTTATTAAAAAAATTTAAAAAAGGAAAAATAAAAACACCCCGTAATTAATTTTCCCTTTTCAAGTTATTAGCATTTATTTATTTTTTAAAAAACCCTAATCTTTTATTTCTCTTTGTAAGAACATTAAAACTCCATTATCCCTCACCAGCTCTTTCCTAGCGCTGCACCATCACCAACCCACGCAGCCCCAACCAACTCTCCATATAAGCACAATGTAGCCCTCTCTTCCACAACTCTCCCATGCCACAACACTCTTCCACCCATGCATTCACGCAACACCTATCTCTGACTTTCACGCAGCCCATCCAGTCCTCACCAATACACCAGCAACACTTCCGCGTCCTTTTTTTTTAAGTTTTTTTACTATTTTTAATTATTTTTTATTCTTATTACTTACTTTTAGTTAATCTTTCTTTTGGTTTAATTTCAATTATTATTAAGTTGTTGTTAACATTTTTTAAAAGTAATTTTTGTTTATCTTGTTTAGTGTAATGGGGTGTTCTAAGGCTACTACCAAGACCGCAGTAAAAGGCAATTCATCTATGAATACTAAATCTGC
The DNA here is from genome assembly GCA_027478495.1 of Erythroxylum alaternifolium. Lineage (NCBI taxonomy): Eukaryota > Viridiplantae > Streptophyta > Magnoliopsida > Malpighiales > Erythroxylaceae > Erythroxylum > Erythroxylum alaternifolium. The sequence goes on along the minus strand of JANIIA010000008.1, from coordinate 11,841,792 downwards.
TAAAAGCTCTGAAGTCGGTAACAAAAGGAAGCGTGCGTGGATAATTTTCAGATACTCACAATTCAGGGGAGTCCTCTATTTTGTGCTTTATTTTTCTTATTATCTTTGTTGGGTTGTAAGTATCTTATGCATACATTAGGGACAATGTATGATTTAGGTGTTAGGGCAGAAAGTTTTCATTACGATAAGCTTTGTGATTTGTGCTTGGACTCATGATATGTTGATTCATATATTAATTATTCCTCATGATAGCTTCATAATTTTCTGATTGTTGTTCATGAATAATTCTTAAGTTAGGATGCATTTTTGGTTTAAGATCTAATGCATGAGAGAGACACGCATCATTAGGATTTTCATTAAAGTTTTTTCAAGTATCTCACTGATTTTGTTAAATGAAAAGTGTGCAAGACTTGATGCAATTTTTAACACCTACGTGAGCTTTGAGCTTAAGAGCATTCATCACATATGTGCCCATATATATCTTTATGTCGTGTGTTATCAAATATAGCTTGTTTATGCTAAAGCTTGCTTTTGAATACATGTTGAGACCACATTTTTTTTATGAATTTGTGTATAAAGATGATGAGGGCATTTAGAATAACCATTTTTTGACCTAAGCAAACCTACCTCACTTTTTATCCTTAGAGAATCAATTTGAGTCTTATCCTTTCTTTCTTGCATAATAACTTGTTACAAGCTGAATTTCCCTTTTTCTTGTTGATATCCTTAATAATTTTGAACCCTTAAATTGAAGGAATTGTATCGAGTTTATTTGCATAGGATTTTGACTATTTCCATGAAAAGTTAATTAGATTATTCAAGTTGCATTGTTTTGATTTTTTATAGAATAGAGGAGAAGTAAAAAAATAAACAAAAAATATCTTTGATATTTTTTTAAAAAAGAGGAAAAAGTAAAAAAGAGACGGAAAAAAGAAAAGAAAAGAAGAGAAAAAGTGATTAAAAGAGATGTTATTTGAGTTTTGATTTAAGTTGATACTTGTATGGATAAGTTTGTATGATTTCCTTCAATTTATTTAGCCAAAAAGTTCCTTTTATCATACCTTACCTAAGCCACATTACAACTCTTATTAAGTCCCTTTGATTTATACATTAAGTTCGTTTTGTCTTGAGCAAGCTTACGGAAATAACTCGCTATGTTTTGATTTGAGAGCTTAATGAACTCTAAACACTTTGAGCGTATAAATTGAAATCCTTGTAAAGGTGTCAAATCTTATTCATTTGATTTTGATGGAATTAATGAGATGTTATGTTTTAATAAGGAGTCCTATGAGTGCTCATTCTCTCGATTGTTATTTCATCTTAACCCTTAAATTTGAACTAGCTTTTGGGTATTTTTTTAATGACATGAAGGGTGATGAGAGGTTGTTGTGAAGATGATTAATGTATTGAATTGATGTATGCTTAGGGACAAACATGAGTCCGGTGTGGGGGGATTTGATAAGATCTCATTTTGACAAATTATTTGATATTATCTCCTTTTGTTTTAAATTTATTTTTGTTCTTAAATTTTAAAATTAATGTTTGTTTTGTTTTAGGAGATAAAAATTAGAGATTGCATCACATTGGGACTCTATTGAGATAAAGTCAAGAGATTAATACAGTGGATAAGGCTGATCACTTGAAGAGTTGGAATTCGACTGGAAGACTTCACCTTATCCTTATCATGAAGGAGTTTGATTTTAAATTCGTTTTAGATAAACATCTTTACAAGTTAGAGTTAGATTAGGATTATATTAGAAAACCATATAAAAGGGACATTTCTCACAACAGAAAAGTCTCTCTTTTCTTACGTTTTTAGCAATTCTTTAGTCTTTCTTCTATTTTTGTTATTGGAGCGAAAGCCATATATGGCTAAACTCATCGTTCTGATTTAAGGAGATTTAATACTCTAATTGTAAACTTGTTAGGTGTTATGTTGCAAACTTTCATGAATGATTGATATTTGATTAATCTGACAATTTAATTTAATATTGATTATTCTATTGCTATTCAGGAATTTAGTGATCCGTAATTGTCATGAAGGATTGGTACAAGTAGAAAATAGGTTATTTACAAATTTTCATATTTAACTTATGATAAACAAGAAAATAAATTGAATAGTTGCAGCTATCTCGATTATTTAATTTAGGGTTTAGTTATTTTCACAGCGATTATTGATATCATTTATTTGATATAGAATGCTATCATACCTTATCAATAGACGGTAAGTTTTGGTATGGATGCTGGGTCAAACCAATTAAATTAGGAAAATTTGAGACTGATTATGACTATCCTAATATGTTTCGGACTAAATTCTTGAATCGTGAAAATATTCTTTTTGAACCAATGATTAATGTTACAATTAGATGAGATCTTTCCCTTGAAACAGAGTTGGGTAATCTTAACTTTTTTATTTTTAAATTCAGTTGATTTAATTTTTTCATATTAATTTTTGTTAATTAGTTATTTAATCAAACCCACCAACTAATTTTATTGCTTGAAATTAAGAAATTAGTGATCAGTTCTCTAGGGATTCAACCTGGTTCCACGACTACTACAAAAGTTTAGAGAATCGGTATTATTTCGGGTGCTTCGATAACCTGACCAACAACACAACAACGTTTTTTTTCTAACCTATTTATGTGCCTTCAATTTTGTATTTCAAAGAACTTCCCTTTAGAGTGAGATTAAGCAGAAATGAGGGTCTATGGGTGATCATTGGATAATAATGGGAGATTTTAATTGCATGTTGAAAGCAACAAAAGCTGAGGGAAATTTCAAACAAAAAAACCACTCAAATACATCGTTGGAATGTTACTGCAGTGCTCAAATTGTAACCTTAAGATGGAAGGACTTCACTATTCTTGGAATAACAAATCAGAAGGAAGGTTTTACACAAGGAAAAATCTTGACAGAGTTATAGTTAATAGCTTTTAGTTAGATACCTTTAATGAAAGCAAAGCTAGCTTAAAAAACCATCTATTTTTAGATCACACACTAATCTTGGTGTAGAATATATTTAATACTCAAATAAGAAAACCTCCCTTTTTGGTTCAATAATTTCCTACTTGAAGTAGAGGGTTTTGGTACTAGCTAATAAGCGGGAGGACCTAGTCAAACTTGTTGAATCAAGAGAGATAGAAAGGATCTTATTTTCCCTAAACCCTAATAAGACGTCAAGGCTAGATGGTTTTAGTTTCTTGTTTTTCCAAAGGATATGGAGTCACACAAAGACAATAGTGATTGAGACAGTAAAAGAATTCTTTGGGAATGGCAAGATGTTAATGGAGATAAATAAAACATATACAAGCCTAATTCTTAAGGTTTCAACCTCGAGTTTACTGAAACATTATTAACCCATTTCTTATTGCAACATTATATATAAAGTGATTGCAAAGATCCTAGCTGAAAAATTGAAGCCTACACTGAATCATTTAGTAGACTCCTTTTAAGGAGCTTACATACAAGGGAAATCTATAGGGGACAACATCCTAGTGGTACAAAAACTCTTAAAAAATTATTCAAGGAAGAATTCTAGTGAGAACTATACAATAAAAAATGATTTCCATAGAGCATATGATTGTGTAGACTAGAATTTCTTGCGTAATACATGGTTAGAATTTGGTTTTTCGAGTAAATTCACTCAATGGATCCTACAGTTTGTCACTATATTGGTAAATTGTGAAGTGACTAGACTAGTGAAAGGAGTAAGAGGACTGAGAGAGGGAGATCCTCTATCTCTTTATCTTTATTATGGAGGTGCTTGTGAAATTAATTAAGCAAGCGATCAATACAAATCAAGGCTTCAAATTTCATTCAAAATGCAAAGGATTGAAAAACCTAAGCCTCTTCTTCTCTGATTATCTAGTATTGTTTTCCAAAGTTGACCCCATCTCTATCAACATCCTTATAGTTGTTCTAAATAACTTCAAATCGCTTTCTTAGCTTAAGATAAACAAGCATAAATGTTCTCTCTTTGTGTCAACTAGTGCAAGAGTATAAAAAGATGGTTAGCAAACATCATGAGAATCTCTATGGCTAAACCTCCTTTCAAATATCTAGGAGTACCCATAATTACAAGAAGACCCACCAGCATGGACTTCAAAACCATCTTAAATAAGTTCAAGCATAGAATTTCAAGTTAGAGCTCCCAATGCCTTTTTATAACAGGTAAAATTAAACCTATAGAATCTATACTCTATAATTTACACGTTTACTGGTGTTTTTACTTGTGGCTTCCTAAGAATATTTATAAAAGTATTGAATAAATGTTTAGAAGATTTCCCTTGAAAGGAAGCATTAAGGGGTGATATTTGGTTAAGGTTAAATGGAGGGAGGTTTGTAAAGAGCAAAAGGAAGGTTGATTAGGCATTGTTGTGTCTAGTTTCTATTGCTTTTAATTACTTTCATATCTTAATTTTGGTTATAAATCCTTATGTTCTGATCCAAAAGATAGATTGAGTGAAATTGGTGTGGATATTTCATGAATCTTAATTTTGTGAATGTGGCATGAACTGCATGTAAGTGCTCATGACTTAAATGCATAGTTGTGCATGTTTAAGTCATAGTCATGACTTAGATGCACAGTCGTGCATGTGCAAGTCATGGTCGTGACTTACACACCCCCTTCATTTCCCTCATTTTTCCTTGATGTTTATGTGGCAGCTACAATGTAACATTCCACTCTTATAGGGCATATTCCTGAACGTATCAACAATTATTCGAGAACATACTTTACGTAGATGGCACGTTAAGACAATCACATGACCATATTTTAAGTCATCACATATCAAAAGCATTTAAAACATTTATTTTGAATCATTTGATAATAGGTGAGAAATGCTATTCTTGATGCATAATGACTAGAGATATCTACATGTACAACTGATCTCGACAACTAACTCATGTCTAATTGCAGTATTTATACTCCAATTGGTCTAATTAGATCTCCTCTGAGCCTGAAAATCAACATTTTAATTTTGGTGAGTTTGTGAACTCAGTGAGTGAATCATCATTGATGTATTCACTCAAGCTAGATACACAGAGACAAATTATATCCCAATTCAACAAGTATTACATATCATCTAGTATTGAATATCACATCACATTTCATCATACCTAATTAAGTACATCAAGTTTATCATACTTTCATAAGTATATTAGGTAAACTAACATTTCATATCAAAACACATCTTTATTTACTTTTCAATTATATTTCAAACAATTCAATAATTCATTTCAATTCATTCATATGATACATATAAGGATGTATATACAAATGCACACGTGACTCCAATTTATTTTTCTTTATTGTGATCGAGCGCCTATTGACTGTCTCTTATTCGTTGTGGATACCAGGCTCATTAATAACTGAGCCTGTTGCTCTTTATGAACAATCCTGAGCTTAAAGCTCTTTTTCACGTTGGTCACTCCAGTCACAACTCCTTTATCTGATAATGCATTTCAATGTGATGCATCATTCCATATGCTATGTTTCATTACCTTTCATTCCTGTGTGCTTCTGTCACATCTATCAAATTCATCAGATCTAAGTCTGGCAATTCACATTCAATTGCTCACACATTTCAAATTCCTTCCAGCATTTCACATTCAATTATTCTCACATTTCATATTTTTTCTAGAATATTTCACATTAAATTGTTCTCAAATTTCATATTCAGCATACAGATCAGACAAAAACACACATAATTGAGTTTACACATCTAGGTTAACTCACAATATGTTCCAGATAAGTTATTGTCTTGATGATCCGACAATGTCTGGATGTTGACGATCAACTTATATATCTATCTTCATGTAATACATACATATTTTACACATCATTAAATTTTCAATATATGATTATTCAATCATTCACATGTATATATATCATGTTTCAATGCATGCTCAATTGGCCTTCCAAGTATGTATTAATATATAAAGATCTTGACTGTACTTATACACTTTCAGATCATTCGAACTTTATAGCTTGTATATTGCCATTTTACAATTAGGTTTATACCTTAAGTAAGCTTGATTTATTCATAAATCATATACGTTCATATAATTATCCAATTCTTACTCACAATTACTTCTTGTTCTCCAATGTTCATGCATTTATATCTAATACATATAACTCATATCCTTTGAATCATATTTGCATTCATAAGAACATCTTAATTCCTTTTACAATTTCAATACATTGATATCAAGACAATCCATTCCTTAAGTTATGACATCAATTAACAATCTAAACTTATTAAACCCTTAACTAATGAATCAAGCAACAATTTAGGTTCATTTCAAGCCTCAATTAAGTCCAAATACACCAATGTAAAGTGACTTATCCTTATGTGGTTCAACAATTACAAAAAATAGAATTTTTTCATTTCAAATCATTGCCCATAATTGTGGAGGGCCTTTCCACGATCGTGGGATGAGTGCCCCGAACATGCACTATCTAATTTCCCTCAATTCTCTATGAAATTTCACTTACTTTAAAGCACAACTAACATTTGCATTTTTTCCAGATTACATGTCCTTGAAAGCTACCTCAATTCATGTCAATATAACTTCCATTTTGGCTACATTTAGGCTCTCTAATTTTTGTTCATTTATATCCTAAACAATCACTTCTTACACATACCCTTACATTCCTAATTTTCCAAATTTAAAACACCTTCATACCAAATTCAAAATACCTTCATAACAGTCCATTAATTATACCTTAATTATACCTCAATTCATTTTCAATTTAATCTCAAATTCCAACTCAAAATCATTAATTTAACAGCTCATAAACTATTGTTTTCCATACATGCAAAAATAGAACTGAAACTACCATTCATGCATCATTTTCCAGCCCTCATGTACACTAATATCACAATCAAATCTTCCCTAATTTAGTCATCATCAAGTACTATTAACATATATCGCAAGAGATCAGTATTTCACTTACTTGTTCAGCTCAATTGCCTCCTCAATTATCAAGCTAACCTAGCCTTCCATGCATACAAGATCATCTCAAGTACAAGGTGATAATAGACAGAACTTAGGCAGAATTTGAAAGTTGTGAGGAAGAAGTGAGTTCTCAGTGGTGAGAGGGATGAATTATAGCAGAAACAATGAAGGAGATGTTTCTGTATTAGTTTACATTATTAAGTATGAGGTGTCTATGTAATAAAATGACACTTGTCATGTTTCCATGCAAGCCACTTGTCCTCACCTTATCTTGCCAAATGTCACCAAGATCCTAGGCCATTTGTCACTCAATCTCTAAGTCATTTTTCATTCAATCTCTAAGCCATTTGTCGCTCAATTCTATTGCCATGTGTCACTTATTTCATAGGTCTAGTCTTCCTAATTTTCCACATGTCAACTTATCTTACCACTTGACATTTTTCATATACTAGATGTACATATTAATTCATCAATCTCTCAATTGTAACCATTAATTCTAAGTTACTAATTGTAATCCATCAATTCTTGTCATTGGTAAACCAAAGTACAAGACATTAGAAATGCACATTCATGTCACATTCATTTTAGTTTCATACCTCGAAATATTTCAGTTGAGTGCAATTTGTCTGACTCACAATTCATGTGTGTATACTAATATTATGCATTTGAATACAATCATAAAATCATATCATAAATGTACCAAATTCATTCTATATGATGCCACTCATATGACTCGATAGTCTAACACTTTAAATACTTCAACAATTTGAGAGACATGATACTACATGAATAGGTTGAGGGCATAAACACCTTGACCTAGGAGCATACTACAAATAGAAGGAGAAGGTGGCAACGAAGGGGACATATTTCATTCAGTATTCATTCTCTACACCAAAAACATAACCGAGGGACAAAAATAGAGAGATATAGAGGGAGGCAGAGAAAAGAAACAAAGCTTCAATTAAGAGAAGAATAGAGAGAAAGCAGAGAGTCCGGTGAGAAGAGAGAAACACAATAGAGAGGTGAAAGTTTGGGACATAGGTAGAAAGTGAGAGCTAAAGCTGAATCTTAGTGAACTTGAGCAACCATTCATCTGGGCACGAAGAGAGAAGAGACAGAAGGTAAGAGCCAACCACCATCAACTTCTACATTCGAGAGTCTTCATTTTGTTAGCTAATCTTTATTTCATCTTTTGCTAATAATGTTGAACTCATTTATCTTCTGTTTGTTGACTTACTTTCTTTAATATTATTCTATTACTTGTTAGTCCATCTTTAGTTTATTCATTATGTTCATTGATTTTACATTTTTCGGTTGACAGTAACATGCAATTGAAGTGTTTGTAGACAACGAACTGTGTTTATACTATGATGGGCTGATCTCTTTTTCTTGAGAATTAATGTAGCTATTTTAGTCAAATATGCATGATTGAGGGATTGTGTTATTGTCTTCTATTTGCTATGGCTTCTTAGCTGAATGGGTGTAATGGCATGATCAAACTTTGCATCATTTTGGTATTCAATGAACGACTAAGAGAAGTTTAATATAGAATGAGAAACTATAGAGGCTTAGGTTAAGAATTAGAAATTTATTAACCTAAGTGGTAATTAGTAGTTGAGCTTCCATAATTAACTCAGGTGATAACTTGTCAAATACAAAAGTTAGATTAGTTAACTATTCAAGTTTATCTTAGGGCCAAATTGTTAATTTTGGTAAGAAAATTGTCTGATCATTTCCCTTAATCATGCATAGGAGATTAAATTAGTGAAATCAATTCTCAAGAGTTTTCCACTTCGATTTCTACTCGTCTTTGTTTTCGATTGAATCATTTTACTTTTTATTTTAATTAGATTTTCTTTCAAGCTTTCCCTCAACAAATCAGGACAGAGTGTTTAAGATTGCATTGTTTTCATTTTTAATTCAAAATTATTTTTAGTTAACAAATTTCACCTCTGCTGGAGACGATCCTAGGTAATCACTACAACTACCTCGTATACTTGCAAGTAGGATGACCTAGGTAATTTTTAGAATTTTTTGGACACAACAAGTTTTTAGCGCTATTGTCGAGGAGGTGTTTAGTGTTTTGAACTTGAATTAATTTTGATTTTTTTATTTGCTAAAATGATTTTGATTGTTTTGTCGATTGTTTTATCTATTCATGCATACTTTTTCTCATGTTATTTCATTAAGTTGTTTTAATAATTTTCTTATTAATTCACTATTGTTTTATTTGGTTTATGCGAGGAAGGAGGTATCGAGAAGGTAAACTTGCTCCCTTATTGACAACGTACATCGAATAAGAGGAACTTCAAGGGATGTTGAAGACAATCTTAAGGAACTTAAACCAGAAGATCAAGAGATGGGTGAAAGGTAGCCAGTAATGAAGGAGAATGCTAAACCAGTAATTGGTACTACAACTTTGTGCATTCGAATAAGGGAGGTAACTAGGAACTATGAATTGAAGAGTATCCACTACAACATGCTGCCATCATTTTATGGGGTACCTAATGAAGACCCCTTTAAACTTCATTTAGGAATTTTATACCAATCTTCAGACATTCTCGTTGGATGACATAGATGATATTAACTCTGGATGAGGCGCTTCCCATACATATTGAAGGATCGAACCAAGGCATGGCTGATGACTGTTTCACCTGGTTCATTGACTATATGGGAAGAGGTGTACAATAAGTTCATGGGAAAGTTCTATTCCCACTATAAGACTTCTAAGTTACAAACAAAGATAACTACTTTCACTCAAATGGAGGAAGAGCCATTCTATGAGGCATGGGAACGCTTCAAACTCCAACTTATTTAGTGTCCACACCATCATTTTCCACTCCACATATAGAACTAGTTCTTTTATGATGGATTGACATAACAATGTTAGTATACAATGGACAATGCAACAGGAGGATCTGTGGGAGAAAAGATGACTGAAGAAACATATGAGATCTTCGAAATGTTGGGGGCCAATTCTCAACAAAAGAGTGTGAGGGGAAAAAAAGCTGGAGTTTATGAAGTGAGCTCGAATTAAGAACTAGCTATGTAGTTAGTTGAATTAACAAGTCATGTAAAGATGCTGACTACAAGATTACCCCAAAATGTTCTAAATTAAGAGTTATGTGGTATATGTGGAAATTGTGGTCATGGAGCTAACATTTGTTTGCATTCTTGTGAGCCTTTTGTAGATGAAGAAGAATAAGTGAACTCATTCAACGGTTTTCAAACAAGGAAGCGAAATGATTAATTCTTAAACACCCATAACCCTGGTTGGAGAAACCACCATAATTTTTCATAAAAGACCAATAATCCACTAGTATAGCCCCACCCACAATACCAAAATGTTCAGAGGTTAAATTATTACCAAGGGAAATCCTTACTTCAAAACCCACCAAACAAGCCTTCTTTAGAGGAAAGCCTGAATGCATTTATTCAGGTCATAACTTGAAATCAAGAAATGAACAACAAGAGGTTTGATTCTTTAGAGGCATTTGTAAAGAGGATTGAGATCCAAGTAGGGCAGCTCATGGCTTAAATGAACAATAATCAGCAAACGACGTTACCTAGTCAACTTGACCAAGTCCAAACAGTCATTATTTTAAGAAGTGTTAAGGTAATCAATAAGCATATTGAGATACCTTCTAATCTATCTGTTGTACGTAATCAACAGGAGGAGAGACTCCCCAATGAAGAAGGTGCACAGAATGGAGGAAGTAATGGGCACAACAACCCTTCAAGTTAGGTTTAGAAAGGTGAAAAGCTGGGGCATGTAGCCAACTGCAATGAAGGACCGAGATTGCATAAGGCGATTAATCCTTATAGACCACCGATGCCATATCCAAGTCGCCTTAAGGAATCAAAACAAGATAAGCATTTTATTAATCTTTATAACATGTTTTCTAAAGTTAATATTAACCTACCTTTGTTAGGTGTGATCGGAAACATTTTACCTTATATAAAGTTCTTTAAGGAACTAAGCACTAAGAAACTGACGATCGAGCCAAATGAGAAGGTGATAGTTTTAGAGGTTGCAAATGTAGTACCACAGTAGCAATTACCCTGGAAATTGAAGGATCTAGGGATTTTTCTTATGTAAGTATCAATGGGTAATGGTGATGAGGTTAAGGGTATGCTTGACCTTGGGGTAAGTATAAACCTTATGCCTTAATCTATTTATGAGAAACTAGATCTAGGACAGTTAAGAACTACAAACATATGTTTACAATTAGCTGATGGTCAATCTATTATCCGAAAGGAATAATGGAAGGTCTGTTAGTGAAAGTTAGAGGATTATTGTTTCTGTAGACTTTGTGGTTTTAGACATGGGGGAGGTTAAACAGGATGGGAAGGAGAACACCATGCTCCTAGGGAGGCCTTTTATGACCACCACTAATACCTTGATTGCTATGAGGAACAGAAAACTGAGCATGACTATTTTGGGAGAAGCAGTAAAATTTTCAATCTTTAATGTTTAAACTATTCCTACTACTACTATTTCTAAAGACTGTTCTTTATTTGATCAGGTTAATGCTACATATTTTGGTTTCACCTTATAGGAAGAAGAAAAGAAGTTGGACTTGGTTAAAGAGAGGAATGGCTGCTGCCATTTGTTGGTAGATGCAACTAAGGGAGTGGTGGGTGAATTCTTGAGGAAAGGTCCCAATAAAGAGAAGAAAGCAGTGGAATAAATCACTTTGAGCAATCCACCTAGAGTATAACAGTTGAGGTTTCTAGCTAAAAGACATTAAAGAAATGCTAAATGGAAGGTAACCCATATAATTTCTATTTGTTTTTCAATTAGTTGTTTGTTACTTCTTTTTAGTGAAACTTTACTTAATTTGTTTGCTTTGTGTACATAGGCCTACTTTTCAATCTCTTCTATTTGTTTACTTTACAGCCATTCACCACTCCTCAATGAAGGATGCCATGCTTACTGCCATGCTTTATGCCACATTAATAAAACCACCACCCAAACTTTTGTATCGTATTTCTATGTTTCTCTTTTCATTATTTTTATTACATATTAGTTTAGTTTCTTTTAGTTTTTAATGCTTGTCCTTGTTCGTGTTAATTTTATCTTTTGTCCTAGA
>JANIIA010000008.1:11799030-11812462 GCA_027478495.1 Erythroxylum alaternifolium | reverse complement strand
CACTAGGACAATCACTGGATGGAGGGTTTGCATGGATTATAGGAAGTTGAACAAAGCCACTAGGAAGGACCATTTTCATTTTCCATTCATAGACTAGATGTTAGACAGACTTGCTGGACATGCATTTTACTATTTTTTAGATGGGTACTCGAGATATAACCCAATAGCCATAGCACCTGAAGATCAAGAAAAGACTACATTCACTTGTCCTTTTGGCATATTTGCATTTAGGTGCATGTCTTTTAGTCTTTGCAATGCTCCTGCTACATTTTAGCACTGCATGATGGCTATCTTTTTTGATATGATTGAGAATTTCATGGAAGTCTTTATGGATAATTTTTCTATTTTTGGTGATTCATTTGATAAGTGCTTACATAATTTGTCTCTGGTGTTGAAAAGATGTCAAGATACCAACTTGGTGCTCAATTGAGAGAAATGTCATTTTATGGTGAGGGAAGGAACTGTATTGGGTCACAAAATATCTGCCCAAGGAATTGAAGTAGACCGAGCCAAAACAGTAACTATTGAAAAGCTTCCTCCACCGACAAATGTAAAAGGTATCCGTAGTTTCCTTAGACATGCGGAGTTTTACTATAGATTCATCAAAGACTTCTCCAAGATCGTTAAACCCCTTTGCAATCTTTTGGAGAAGGATGTGAAATTTGAATTCAATAAGAAATGCTTGATGGCCTTTGAGTTGATCAAGAAAAAGTTTATTTCAGCTCCTATGATGATCACACCTAATTGGCAACAATCGTTTGAAATCATGTGTGATGCAAATGACTTCACGGTGGGAGCAGCTTTAGGCCAGAGGAGACAGAAAGTGTTTAGGGTTATCTAATACTCTAGCCAGACTTTGGATAATTCCCAGCAAAATTACACTACTACAGAAAAGGAAATTTTAGCAATTGTGTTTGCTTTGAACAAGTTTCGATCATATATCATTGGGTCCAAGATTGTGATTTTCACAGATCATGCAGCAATCTGATATTTGTTTGCAAAGAAAGATGCCAAGCTGCGACTCATTTGATAGGTGTTGCTTTTGCAAGAGTTTGATGTGGAGATCAAAGACAAAAAAGGGACAGAAAATGTAGTTGTCGACCATCTATCTCGATTAGAGCTTGAGGAATCAAAGCCACCAATACCTATCCAAGAGACTTTCGCAGATGAACAGTTATTCAGAGTCAGTGAAAAGCTTCAATGGTTTGCCGATATGGTGAATTATTTAGCTACAGGTTTGATTCCTCCTAATTTAAATCAATCCTAAAAGAAAAAGTTTCTATTTGATTCAAAAAGTTATCTCTGGGATGAGCCTTTACTGTTCAAGAAAGACCTTGATCAAGTGATTCAAAGATGTATCCCGGAAGATGAAGTGCAAGCAATTTTGGAGCATTGTCATTCATCACCATATGAAGTTCACTTTGGCCTATCAACAACACCAGCAAAAGTTCTTCAATCTGGTTTCTATTAGCCTACACTTCATAAGGACTGTTATGCTTTCACTAAGACATGTGACTGATGTCAACAAATGGGTAATATCTCACGACGACATGAGCTTCCTTTGACCAACATTTTTTAGGCAGAACTCTTCGATTTGTGGGCATTGATTTTATGAGACCATTTCCCAAATCTTGTGGACAATCCTATATCCTTTTGGCAGTGAACTACGTATCAAAATGGGTTGAAGCCATAGCTTCGCCAACAAATGATGCCAAGGATGTTCTCAGATTTCTTAAGAAAACATTTTCACAAGATTCGACACTCTAAGGGCCATTATTAGTGATGAAGGTACCCACTTTTGCAATAAGCTTCTGGGAAATCTTTTGACCAAATATGGAGTTCATCACAAGGTTGCTTTACCTTACCACCCACAGTCAAATGGCCAAGCTGAAATATCAAATCGAGAGATCAAGGACATTCTTAAGAAGACGATGAACCCTAACCGAAAAGGCTAGGCTCTCAAGCTTGATGATGCCCTTTGGGCATATAGGGCTACTTTTAAGACTCCAATTTTCATATCTCCGTACCGTTTGGTTTTTGGAAAAGCTTGTCATCTTTTGGTGGAATTAGAACATAAAGCTTATTGGGTAGTTAGGAAGTTGAATCTTGATTTGCAAAAATTAGTTGAAAATCAGTCTCTTTAGTTGTGTGAATTGGAAGAATTTTGAAATGAAGCATATGAGAATTCCAAATTCTACAAGGAGAAAACTAAGAAATGGTATGACCAACACATCATAAGGAAATAATTTTCCCTAGGAGTTCTACTTTTCAACTTGAGATTGAAGTTTTTTCCAGGTAAATTGCACTCTAGATGGTCAGGGCCCTTTGTTATGAAAAATGTTACCTCAAGATTGAAGCATTATTATAATCAAGAGCTGAGAAACATTGCAAGCATTTCACTCAAGGACTTATGATCAAATGGCTACATCGAACTATTAACGTTAAACATAGCACCTATTCGGAGGCACCCCAATCTTATCTTTTCATTTTAATTCTTTGTCGTTTCAGTTTCTTTTTTATTGTTTTCATTTAAGTATCTTATTTTCTTTTTATCTCTTTTGTTTTTTTAGGAATGCAAGATTGGAGCTGTGAATTATGATTTCAAGTCACTGGGCCCTCTTTGATCCATAGAGTCCTTATGTTCTCATCCCCTTATTTTTCTTTTTAGGTCATTAGGGACAATGTCTCATTTAAGTGTGGGGGTAGGACCAATTTTAAAATTTTTTCAATCTTGCACTTAAATTATGATGAAGGATGAACCATGCCATTTTGTCATAGTAGTTGGACTAAGGATTGAGTTGTGTACTTGAATTTGAATTAGGCAGCTAGAGTGGAAGGTGAATTATACGGATTGTTTGAAGTAGTTAGTTGCACAAACTCTATCAATAATTTGACACTTGAGTGATTAGGTAATGTATAAAATTTTGATGGATTTCCACATAAGCATATGTGAGGTTTTGAGCCTAACTGAATGCATTTTGTATTCTTTTCATTTTTTTTGTTGTGCGTGATGCTCCCCTAAGAAGACAACCTCTAGAACTTACATTGAACCGGTTTGAAACTATGAGATGCCTGCTTTATGGAAATGATTAAGGCATTCTTTGTTTTAAACCCATTAGCTTAAATAACCCACCTTATACATTATCCTTTGCAACCCCTTTTGAGCCTTCACCCTTTTTGATTGCAAAATAAACACCTAAAAAAACCCAAAACTCTGCTAGCCTTGCCCAATCATAAGTATAAAGAAGTGCTAAGTGATCATTTAGTCTATAGTTTGGGACATTTAAGCTTACTTATTATTTTGAGATGTTTATAGACATACTCTTACATATATTTTATTGATTTATATTGCTTTTGTTTTCTCTTATTTTTATTGTTTGCCCTTGTCTTTTAAAAAAAACAAAAAATAGCTAAAAGAAAGAAAAAGTAAAAAAACAAAATTAAAAGAACCAAACATAGTAGCATTAGCTAGTGATGAGTAGTAGTAGTCCCATATATTCATTTTCTTATCTCATATTTTGTATTTAGTTGTCCCTTTTTACTTAGTGCTTTGTTAATGCTTGTGAGTTAACCCGTGACCTTTTTATCATATCTTAACCCAAACTCCATTACAACCCTAAATAAAAGTCCTTTTGATCCATGTTGGTGTGTATTTTATGTGGTAGAGAATTGGTGAATATGTAAGCCTATGGTAATGTAGCCTTTTAGAGGGAGTCTTGAGTGAAACACTAACCCTAAACGCTTGAGTGATTTGAGTGAAAACTTAAGAAAAATCCATCTGATATTTATATGTTCCTTTGATCAATGGTGTCTGCTTTTGGCCTTGTCTATGTGCATTGATGAAAAAAATTATGATATGTGTAGTAGCTCAAAGCTTGAGTTTACTGAAGTTTGAATGAATGCACACACTCGATCTTCTTTAAAAATGAATTGATGAAATTTTTTGTTATTGTGATTAAATTGCTTGGGGACAAGCAATTGTTCAACTGTGGGGGTATTTGATAGAGGTACTGATAGACTATTATTTGATGCTTTAATTTGGATCAATTGTGCAGTATTTTGGGATAGATATTATGCTAAATTGTGTTTTTTATATTATCTTTGAGTGTTAGGGGTTTTTTTGGAAAAATAGAGCAAAAAGATAGCAATTTGGAAGAATGGTCAATGCTTCAACGTATAGACAAGTAGCTGAGAAAAAATGGGACAAAGCGACAACACATGAAGAAAAAGGCAGCAGCTCCTCATTTTGGAAAATACCACACAGCTTCCATAAAAGAGAAAACGCAAAGTAGCCCAGTGTTTTTGAAAGAAGGAGCAAAGGGTTTTAGCATGGGGAGAGACGCAACTAAGAAAATCAAGCCTCCACTCACGCCTCATTAACAAAAAAAAAGAGGGGAGACGCAAGTCACACAGACTCCAGTCCACACTTCATGCTAGCCTCCATTCATCTAGCAACGCAACTGCCTCTACTCCATAACTAAAAATCACACAACTTCACCAGCAAAAGATCAACGCAATAGCTCCATTCCAGTCACAGTGTTTTTGTTATGTTATTTAGTTTCTTCATGAGTTTGTTCAAGGTTTTTTCTTGTGGATTTCTTGGCATGATGATTTGTAGCTAGAACTTTAATTTCTCTTAGGGATTTGATGTTTTTGTGATGTTTTAACATTGAACATTGCTGGAATTCATGACTGAAAATTCATATACTTGTTAGGTTCCTTGGAGTTAATTGTTTTTACTTTAGATTATTAGAAGTTTTCTTGGTATAAATTCACCTTTGAAAAAAGGGAGTTTTTGCTACAGGATTGAAGGAATTTCAGCTAGGATTTTCTTATGAGTTAGGAGACCTAAGCAATATAGGAGGTGAAAATATAAGGTTTGAGTTTGGAACTTAAGAAACTCTAGGAAGAACTTAAGTAAGGGATTACTAAGTGACGTCTAAAGTGGATAAATTAATTTACCTTTGGGAGAAGGAGATTAATTGCTCTTAAAATTCACATACAAGGTTAGGATTGTTCATTTGTGGCGGATAGCTAATTCAATATAAAGGTTGGCAAAAATATCATTCCCTAAGAGAAAATCATTCCCCATTAACATTAATACTTTTAATTAGTCAATTGTTGTATTCTTTTCTTAATTAGTTATCAAATATATTTGTCATATGCATAGTTATTTTGGTTGTATTGAATTGGGTAGTTGCTTAGAAATTTATTTGAGTTTTTGTTACTTCGTTACATTACTTTTAAATTTCCAAAATTTCACCCAACCTGATTCCAAACATCGTTAGCTAGCGTAGATTTAAACTTTCTCATAATCCCTATGGACATGTCTCAGTTCTTACCGATTTATTACTCACTTCAACAACCGTGCACTTGTGGTTCATGAACAGTACACGTGAACAGTACATGTTTTTATTTTATTTTTATTTTCTTCTCCTTCATCTTATCATAATCTTCAACAGATATCTCTCCTAGATCTTCAGGTCGTAAAACCTCATCAATAAGGAAACATTTGAATTTCAAAATTATAAAGATCTTGAATATAACGGATTTGATTTAAAATTAGATTTACAAAAAATCCTTTCTCTTGTACGTGCCCACGCTTAGTCACCTAATTTTTTTGCCAGTTGAGAATTCGACTTGTCTTCCTTTTAATTCCATCTTTTTGGTCCAATTTCATCTTCCATGTGTTGAAAATCGCTTGAGAATAATTTAGAAACAAGTCTATCAATTTTGCACAATAATTTCAACACATTAAAGAATTTTATCCCAAAATTAGTACAAATTTGACAACTTAACAATTGTTCATAGAATGAATGGATAAACATAATCCAATAGGCTAGTAGAATGTACAACTACTAGAAGAAGGATTGGATCATTCTCATAACTGCTTTATGTTGCACCATTTACTCAATCTAGAATGAAAGAAATATTAGATTATACAGAGGAGTAGAAAGGGAAGCTCTAATGTTGGGGGGCTCCATTGTCAACTGGATCAAGGAAATTCTAGTAGCTTATCAAAGAAGGAAAAGTTTATTGAATGAATAATGTTTTATAGTAGTATTCAAGTTAGAATATACTTATACCAAGGTCCATATGACTTAGTGTTAAACTTGTTCCCTTATCACTTCACTTTTGATTAAGCTCATCTTGAGTTATTAAAATTCTTTCATTTTACAAAAAGAAATCTCCATATGAACTTTTTGTAGAAACCAACCTTAGTTTAGTGAAGTATCTAATCTAATTATAATTCAAAATGCCCTTTGATTCTCTAAACAATCTAGCATTCCTCATTCTCCAAATATAGTAAACTAGCATAGCAAAGCTTGTTTTGAAAAATTTTTTATCACCTCTCCCATTACATCTCATCCTATTAGCCCATTTAAGAGTCCTTATCCAAGTTTTGTTATTTTCTTGCATATTGAAAATCATCAGAAACTATCTCCACAATTCATAGCATATGCACATTTGAAGAACAAGTGATCAAGAGCCTCCAAATAGTTTGCACAGAGTGGACATGTGGTATTTGATACCTGAAACTTTAGTCTATCTCTTATTCCCAACCTTTGTAATGTTGTAAACCATAGTATAAAGGAGTGAGTTAGAGCAATCTTTAAGTCCAAAATAAGTTTATAAAATTGAAATTTAATCAAGGGTCCTAATAGCAGCCTTCTATAAGATTCAATAGAGAATATTTTGGTACTATGTAGCTCCCGTTGTATTGACTCTACCTGTAAATGATCAGACTGATGATTTAGAAGACTATTCATGATAATGTTAGTTCCTTTGTTTGAGTGGAAAGGCCAGCTCCAATTTCCATTTTGTATTAGCATATGTACCTTAGTGTTCTTAGGAATTGATCCTCATAGACTCTGGAAGTATGAAGTGGTGTAAAGTGGCCCTAAAGATGTCAGTTATCAAACTAGAATATTATGTCCATTCCATTGCCTATGAAGTGCTTTACATAAGGTTTCATAAGTTGCCTTGTGTTCAATATCTATTGGAATCCATAAGATTGTGTAGGTTTGCTTTGAATAGTTTATATTGTTTCTTGCTTGATGTGAACCATGTGGATCCAATTCATCCATAGACTTTCATTTTCCACACATATTCTCCAACGTCTCTTAGTCATTAAAACCTTTTCCATTCTACTAGCTAAAGTGATTCCAAGCCCTCTATCATCATCAGTAGACATATTAAGCTTCATTTAACTTTGGGGGAGATTCCATGATTGGTGATCTATCCATTCCAAACAAAATCCCTTAGTAAAGTAAGATGTGATAACCACTAGATGTGCAAGTCATTAAAAATTGAAATTGACAATTGTAATTTGCCTCCATATGATAGAAATTTGTTTCTTCAATTTGATATTCTCTTCTGTATGGAGGTTATAAGGGACCTACATTCTATTTCCTTATGCTTTTTAGTTGAGATTAGAACTCCGAAGTAAGTAAAAATCATTAGAAAGTGTCTCCATAATTCATAACATATGCACATTTGAAGAACAGGTGATCAAGAGCCTCTAAATAGTTTGCACAGAGTGGACATATGGTATTTGGTACCTAAAACTTTAGTCTATCTCTTGTTCCCAACCTTTGTAATGTTGTTAACCACAGTATAAAGGAGTGAGTTGGAGCAATCTTTAAGTCCCAAATAAGTTTATAAATTTGAAATTTAATCAAGGGTCCTATTTAATAGAGAATATTTTGGTATTATGTAGCTCCCGTTGTATTGAATCGACCTATAAATGATTGGACTGATGATCTGGAAGACTATTCATGATAATAGTAATGCCTTTGTTTGAGTGAAAAGGCCAGCTCCAATTTCCATTTTGTTTTAGCATATGTACCTTAGTATTCATAAGAATTGATCCTGGTAGACTCTTGAAGTATGAAGCGGTGTAAAGTGGCCCCAAGGATGTCAATTATCAAACTAGAATATTATGTCCATTCCATTTCCTATCAAGTACTTTATATGAGGTTGCATAAGTTGCCTTGTGTTCAAAATCTGTTGGAATGCGTAAGATTGTGTAGGTTTGCTTTGAATAGTTTATATTCTTTCTTGCTTGATGTGAACCATGTGGATCCAATTCATCCATAGACTTTCTTTTTCCACACATATTCTCCAACGTCTCTTACTCATTAAAGCTTTTTCCATTCTACAAGCTAAAGTGATTCCAAGCCCTCTATAATCATCAGGTAGACATATTTAGCTCTATTTAACTTTGGGGAAGATTCCATGATTGTTGATCTGTCCATTCCAAACAAAATCCCTTAGTAAAGTAAGATGTGATAACCAACAGAAATGCAAGTTATTAAGAATTGAAATTCACAATTGTAATTTGCCTCCATAGGATAGAAATTTGTTTCTCCAATTTGATATTCTCTTCTATGTGGACGTTATAAAGGACCTACATTCTATTTCCTTATGCTTTTTAGTTGAGATTAGAACTCCCAAATAAGTGAGTACCGTTATTTACCAAAAAAAATAAGTGAATACCATTTGTTAGATCTTCAATCCTAAATTTTTGATCAAATGGATAGAGTCTACTTTACTGTGTTTGAAAAGATATGTTAAACTCTTATTTGGATTAAATTTTCAAACCAGAGATCTCCTTAAACCTTTGAAGAGATTGTGGCAGAATTCCAATAGATAGAGGACCAGTGGCACAAAGCATTAGCAGATCATTAGCAATGGACAAATGTAAGTTTTTGAGAGTTCCATATCATTTTTTAATGTTCGAGCTAGTATTGTAAAATTGAGTAAATTTTGAGATTGTTTACAATTAACTCTAAAATTAACGCATAATATATTTGGAATTTTTATATAATCTATGAATGAGTTTGGCCGTAAATGTAGATAAATTAAGTGAAACATAAAATAGAAACGGGAGAGAGAAGTCATTATAGTTTGTTATATATGTGGGAGTGTTGAGCTGGTATTTCGAATCATAGTGAGATAAATTAAGCTAACAAATTTAGATATTTCATCGAATTAGCAACATTATTAAACTATTACTTAAAACTCTGTTAGGTGGGGTATATTTAATTAGAAAAAGGAGGTTGGTGACCATTCTAGATTAGAAGTTAAATACACAAAAGAAAATGGCATGACAAATTTAATTTGTTCTATATCTAGCAGTGGTGAGTGCCGTATTTATAGCAATGCCGATGGTTTTCCTTTTCATTCTCTTCGTCCATAAACACCTGATTAAGCTACAAATAAGTCTAGTTTTAAATTCACCTTCCTTTCTTGATCTCTAAACTCTTTTACTTTTTGCCTTCTTCGCTTTCTTTTTTTTTTGAATGATATTTTATATATCATATTCTGCAATAGCTAAAAGCGAAGAAGGGCAAACATGAACGGGAAAGCCTCCGTCTCCAGTGAACTCAATGCCAAGCACATGAAGGTCATAGTTCTACATTCTCACCTTTCGGTGCTTGTTAAAATTTCTTTTTTCTTTCCCTTTTCTATTCTCCGTCTTTATTGTCTATATGTTCTATTGAAAAAAGTCATATTAAAGAAAAAGTAATCAGTCTTACCTGATTGTTTTGAATGGTTCCATTTAGATTTTAGAAGGCCTTGTTAAGCTTCCAGAAAATAGAGAATGTGCTGATTGTGGGAGCAGGTAAATTTTCAAGAATGACCAGCTTAATTCTGATATATAACATCAAATTATTGTAGCTTGTTGATTGATTGGTATCAGAGAATAGAAGAAGCTCTTTTTTTTTTTCTCTCTATTATTAGGCCTGTGAATTTTGGAAGCATACATGAACTTACGTTTTGATTCCAGTTCAAACAATGCATCAAAGCTGCTGATACACTGAAAAACCACACAAAAAAACTCGAGATCAATAGTTTGGAATTTTAGGTTACTTATTTTTAAAATATTTTTGTTAATAATAACTTCCAAATTCATTGTTATTTTGCATACGTAAACATGTGCTTTCTTTCAAATTCGTAACAATATTTGTAATTTATTCTTTTCAATTAGGGCACCAAGATGGGCAAGCGTGAACCTTGGAATATTCATCTGCATGCAATGCTCGGGAATTCATCGGAGCTTAGGGGTGCATATATCACAGGTGTGGAATGTCGGACGTTTTGTAATTAGC
This sequence comes from Erythroxylum alaternifolium, assembly GCA_027478495.1. NCBI lineage: Eukaryota > Viridiplantae > Streptophyta > Magnoliopsida > Malpighiales > Erythroxylaceae > Erythroxylum > Erythroxylum alaternifolium. The sequence goes on along the minus strand of JANIIA010000008.1, from coordinate 11,802,347 downwards.
TAGATTAGTACCCCTTATGATGTTGTTATTTTTCAAGAAATGAAAAATAAAAAAGTGTCATCTTAGCGACTTGTAATGATATGCTGCTACTGTTGTCATTCACTTTATTTATTTTTTTCCTTTTTAGGTTATTATACAAGTTTATTGAACTACTATCGACGGTGACTTGGTAGTTTGATTTGCATGTAGGTACGATCAACTACATTGGATACATGGCTTCCAGACCAAGTTGCCTTTATGCAGTGTAAGAACCCTATCATTGTGCTTCATGTGAATTTTCGTTAATAATGACTAACTCAATTCTTTATGAATAGCTATGGGAAATAAGAAGTCAAACAAGTATTGGGAAGCAGGACTTCCGACAAATGCAGATAAAGGCAACACTGAGAAATTCATTCGTGCCAAGTAAGAAGATCTTCAATTGACACATGAAATGTTCATTCTATTTGCCTATTAGTTATGATAGCACACAATCTTTCAGATATGTGGAGAAAAGATGGATTTCAAGAAGAAGAATACAACCAACTCATTCTGTCGGCGAAACCAATTATCATAATGATGATTTAGTAAAAACTGACATCCCAATTCAAAGGAGGCATTCTGTAGGAGAAGATATCCTCGTCAAAAGCATTACAGAACTTGGTCCAACTCGAACTAGAACCCGTGGGGTAATGTAGATATTATCTTATAATTTGATATTTCTTATGAATTTCATATGTATTTGTTAGAATAGTAAACATTTAGATTTGTCAAGTTTCCGATCCTAAAATGAAGTTGCTCATCTGATCTATATTAGTAAAATTATGAACCAACTGATAAAGTTCTTTTATACACATGTCTCCTTTAACTGCATGCATCCGGCATAAAGTCTTAATGGCTTTCCCTTTTAATATAGGCCTCTTTAGATTTGAAGTATGATGTACTCACTTTAGCTCCACCAATGGGAGAACTTGAAACATCCATAAAGAAGGCTGATAATGGTACAGATATTTTCCAGTTGTTGCACGGCAACGACCAAGGATATGATATCCCCATGTCAATTCCTTCTAACTGGGCAACATTTGATTGTAAGTATTTAGTATATAACAAATCATTGAGTACATTATGATGGCGTATTTTATTTCATTAGCTAGAGAAACTCTTCTGAAATGGTAATTTCACAATTTCTTATAATCAATAAAAATATACGATGAAAATATTTCATTGCTTGCATAATTCTATAAAATTATGTATACCATATCATTCTATTGACCAATTATAAAAAAATATCATTTTACTAATGAAGGAAGTACATGGATAGTCAAATTTTAAACATATGAGTTTCTTAAAAAGCACACTTTCGGTTTATTTACCCTTCTTTTATTGATGTGCCTAAATCTATAACAGGAATGTAAACCAGTATTGAGCCAGTTAAAACATCGTGCAAGTGACCAGAGAAATGCGAGCTCGAGTGGATAATGCAAGTCTTATCTGAAAGGTTTGCTATATGGACACCCATTAGGGCCTTGAATTGAAAAGCCACATTAATTCAATTGAAAATCATTCTCGATCGTCTAACAAACATCGATAACGTCTGATTAAAATTTTTAATTATATACGTGAATTGCTCATCATAACAATGTTAAATAATTTTATTGAACAATTTTAAAAAATAATATTTATAAATTCTCACGTTTACATGTCAAATCTAGGGGTGCATTATAAATTTAATTATTTTAAAGGACTAAAGTTCACGGCATATTACATTGTAAGGAGGTAATACATATTAAAGAAGCATGCTCAATATAGTTACTTGCAGAACAATCGACACTTATTTGATCTAATAATCATATAAATATTAATATTAATTATTTTACCTACATGATTACTTTCTACTCTTCTGTCTTTTCTATTTTGCATACATTGCAGAAATTATACGTCAAACAGACGAGTTCTTGTATTCTTTGGTACCAGGGAGGTAGGACCAACGTCTGTTGTGCTTTCATTAATGCAAATTCCTTCCTTCTCAAGCAAAAGGATCAAGGGTGAAGAGACATAACTATGTTGGACATCTCTTTTTAAGTCTTTCGTTTTGTTTTACTCCATGAACTCTTGGTTCAACTTGTAAACCAAATGTAATTGTCACGTCAATTTTCTTATAACATGCTTTTTGAGTAATATGCCTTATGCCCAACTCAATTTCTTCTGTCATTTCAAAAGTTACATTTCCACTGTAAGCTTAATCTGTTAGATTAATTTAATAATTATAAAGTATGACCCATATTACTTTATGTGATTCTAATATGAGATGGGTTTAAAATAATAGTTATTAGGTATGTAAAGAAAATTATAATCATTAAGGTTAACCAATAAAACCCTTCCCTCTCCCTTCAATTAAGTAACGTTAATAGATATCAAATAAACATACATTCTTGCACCATTGATAAAGAATGAAGAAAAGGAAGAAGGCAAGAGTAGATAAAGATTTTGCGTAGAGAAGATATTTGCGATCAAGAAGAGATTACACATATTGAGTATGAATCAAGGTTGGTATTTTCTTTCTTTTATTTATAGCATGAATCTTAGGTTTTGAAAGAGTTGAATCAATTGTTTCATAAATCATCTTAGGTGAATTCTATGCTTAAAATATTGCTTATAATGTTACACTACAAGAAAATCGAGAATTAGCATCGGAATATTACCGACGACACAAATTCCGTCGCATTTTTTCGACGGAATTTAAGTATTCCGTCGGTGAAAACAAAATTTTACCGACGGCTAACTAATCCGTCGGCACTATTGTTGGGGAAAATTTGGCCCAAAATCTGCGACAGACAATAGCGACGGAACATGTCTCAGCGACGGTAAAAAACGCGGGAATCGTTCCTGCAATTTAATTCCTTCGCCCTTTACCGACGGTATTCTGTCCGTTGGTAAATATACCGACGGCCTACATATATTCCGTTGGGGAATTATTGACATTATAATATTTCCGTCGGTCAGAATTTTCCGTCGGAATATTCAATTATATACCGACGGAATATTGTCCTGCCGTCGGGGAATATTTTCAGTAAACCTTATTTACCGACGGACCATATAAACCGTCGGTAGATAAAATATTTTTATAATTGTTACAACGGATAGGAGTCTTTCCGTCGGTATATGTATCAGGTCATACCGACGGTAACATTTCACCGTCGGTAACTGTCGGCAGGAAAACCTATTTTGCCGACGGAACATTATGTTCCGTCGGTATTTGAGTTTCTTCCGGATTGTTCCTGCCGCTCTTTTACCGACGGCGCTTCTTTGCCGTCGGTAACTGTCGGCGATCCCGCCCA
>JANIIA010000008.1:11786692-11798930 GCA_027478495.1 Erythroxylum alaternifolium | reverse complement strand
TTATAAGACGATTTTAATTTAAATATAATGGAAATATTTAATTTTAAAAAATATAAAATAAAATTTTACCGACGGAAGAATACAATATTTCCGTCGCTAAATATTTCAATATTGCCGACGGAATATATTCTTTTCCGTCGGTAATAGTGAGTTCTGTAGCGACGGACCATCTTACCGTCGGCACTTTTGCCGACTGTATAATGACGAATTTACATACGGGTATACTGTACCTGTCGGTAAATTTAGCGACGGAATATGTTGGACGGTCGGCAACTTTTCCGTTGATGTTACCGACGGATAAGCTATTCGGTCGGTAATTTTACCGACGGTAAGAAATGTTTCGTCGGTGAATTTAGCTACGGTCGAATCACCGATGTTTGCTTCCGTCGGTTTATTCCGTCGGTAAAGATATTTACCGACGGTATATTGGCTTTTTTCGTCGATAATTGCCATATGTAATTCACTATTTTCTTGTAGTGTTAAAGTTTAAATTTACATGTAGTATCAGAGCAGATTATAACACTTTGATTTGTATTATAGTTAAACCTAGAATTCATGGAAGCGATTAATATACATTTACGATTATAGAAAATTATGCATTGCTTCCGTTGTAATCTCTCAATCTGAGCCGTTTTGTTTCTCGATTTTTGTGGGCTATTAATTAGGTTTGTGTTAATCGATCGAACGATCTCCTTATGATAAAAGCGAAGGCTATAAGGTTACTGTCTTATGCATGTCTGTTTGTTTTTGAATTGAGATGGGTTAACATGTTTTCTATTTAAAGAAAATAAAATAGTTAAAGAAAAGTTTTTATCGGACCCATAATCAAAAGCTTTGGTATTATGTTTGCATTACCTATTTACTGCAAATTCTAGAAACAACAAAGTGAAAGAAAAGTCAATGTTCGTTTTAGATTGAAAGTTTTTGGAAAAGTGATTTCATGTATGTGGGTCTTCCAAAAGGTTTTGAATTTGACAATTTGTAAAAGTCATTCTTCGTTTCAATAATGGATAACATTGAAGCATGGCGTCTACCATTGTATTTATAAAGAATAAGTTTTACTAGAAAAATGAATAAGATATGTTTTGGGTTTAAAGTTTTTTAGAAATTATATTTTCCAATCGAAAATCAAAAGGTTGAAGATGGTCAGTTATGTTTTGATCCTCATAGTTTTTAGACTATTACAATCTAGTAATAAAAAATTATATTTTTGTCTCTAAAATATTTTTTGGACTTTATAGTATGATCTTTAAACATTATAGTTAAATTCCAAAATTCATGTATAATTATGTAATTAAATGTTTACTATATAGAAAGCTTGTTAGTCACCAAAGTGACCTTTCTTGAAAAGATATTTCAACATTTGATTATGCATTCTTTCAATTATTCTTATTATATGATGCTAATAAATGACATAAAAGATGAACTGAACAATTTAAAATATTAATTATAATGCTAGGAGATCTTCTAAAGGTGGATCAATGCTTATAATTAATAACATTAAAGAGACTTATCGATCTACTTAATGAGCATGTTTGTATATCCAAAGATAACATGCATACTAACTTGAGTATGATTGACTGTCTATTAAAGTGTTTATATATATTTTGTTGATGTCATTATGGATTAAACATATATATTTAATTATCACCCAAAGGTGAACTTAAATATGTATATTAAATTTTGTTATTGTCTGAATCCATTAATTGTACCTAAAGCATTAATGTGTCAATTTGTTTTTAGGATTGCAGTTTCTAGTAATTTGTTAGCTATGGGGAATGGTATGATCAAGTTCAATGGGCTAAACTATGCAGATTGGTCTAAAAAATTCAATTTCAGTTGGGTATTATAGATAAGGCCCTGAACATTGGTTACAGAGAAGCCTGCAACCATTACTGAGACTAGTACCTAAGCCGAAAAGACATATTTTGAGGCTTAGGAAATGCCTAATAGGTTGAGTCTAAACTTGGTGCGATTGACAATGGCTGAAAGGAAAAGCCAGGAAAGAAAAGTAATAAGGAAAAAGCCCTAATGAAGGTTAATGACGGCCAAATCTGTAAAGAGCAGCATTGTTTCTTCTGCAAGAAAGCTAGTTATCTTAAGAAAGATTGCCTTAAGAGAAAGTTTGAAAAGAAAAATTCTATGTTTCGGTATATTTTGAATCAAATTTTATTAGGTGCCCAATAATACCCGACGGTTATATTCAGGTGCAAATACTCATGTGTCATATATTATGCAGGAATTCCTTTCAATCCAAACCATAAACAGAACTGAAGAGTTCATGTATATAGGTAACAAAATGAAGGCACGAATAGAAGGAATTGGGATGTACCTATTGATTTTAGACACTAGTTATAGTCTAGATCTTGAAAAGTGTCTTTATGTTCCTGAATGTACTAGAAATTTAGTTTTTGTTAGTAAGTTATATAAGATAGGTTTTAATTTCAATGTTGGAAACGATGTTTTTTCTTTGTATAAAAGACATTACTATTATGGTTCTGGTACATGAATGGATGGTTTATATTGTTTCAACCTTGATGTTAATTATTTTGAATCCCTGTTTCATGTTAAACATAATATTGCTAATAAACGTATTGCACATAATGAACACTGTGCTCACTTGTGGCATCAAAGATTAGGTCATATATCGAAAGAAAGGGTGATAAGGTTAGTGAAAGGTAAAATCTTACCTCAACTATATTTTACTGACTAGGATATGTGTGTGGATTTCATTAAAGGTAAGCAAATGAAGCACATATCTAAAATTTTAGCCACAGAAAGGACTAAGTTACTTACATTAATACACACTAATATATGTGGCTCATTTCATATTCTATCTTGGGGCAGTGAAAAGTATTTTGTCACCTTTATTGATGACTATTCATGTTATTGTTATCTTTATTTACTGCAAAAAGGTCTAGATTAGTGGACATTTTTTAGGTTTTCATTAATGAGGTAGAAAGACAGTTAGATAGAAAAGTAAAAGTTGCAAGGTCTGAACAAGGTGGTGAATATTATGGTAAATATGATGAGAATGGAAATTGTCGAGGTCCATTTGTAAAATTTCTTCAAATTCAGGTCATTTATGGACAGTATGCAATGCCCAGTACTCCACAACATAATGGTGTAGCTGAAAGGAGCAATAATACCCTTATGGATATGGTTAGAAGTATGTTAAGTTACACTAACGTACCTTTATCCTTATGGATGTATGTATTAAAAACAACTACATAACTACTTAATAGAGTTCCTAACAAAGCAATTCCTATGACACCTTATGAATTGTGGACAAGTAGGAAACCTAACTTAAAGCACCTGCATGTTTGGGTTTGCTTAGTCAAAATAAGGATTTATAATCCTTATAAAAGGAAAATTGATCCAAGGACCATTAGTGGTTACTTTATCAGTTATCTAGAAAAGTCTAAAAGGTATATATTTTATTGTCCTAACCATAGAATAAGAATAGTTGAGTCTAGTAATACTAGGTTCATTGAAAATGGACAAATTAGTAGGAATGAGGAACTGTAGATATTCAAGAGATTTAAATGGAAAATCCTTTACCTAGTGTCTCTTCACAAGTTATTATTCCTCTTGTTCTATCATAGTTATGCGACATATCGTCACAACAAGTTAATATTCCAAACCCACAAGAAATGAATGCCAATAATGAACTAGTAAATAATGTGCAAGACAAAAATGATCAAGAGAAATAATAACAAATAGTATTGTGAAGGTCTAAAAGGGAGAAAAGACCAGCTATATCAGATGACTATGTTCACTTAAGCACAAGTGTAACTTAAGGATCCAATCTCATTTAAAGAAGCTATGAAATGTAATGATTCTGAAAAGTAGCTCAATGCTATGAAAGAAAATTTAAAATCTATGGATGATAATCAAGTCTATGAACTAGTTGAGTTACCTGAAGGCTCAAAGCAAGTAGGCTATAAATGGGTCTTTAAGATCAAAAAGGACTCGAAAGTTAATATGACAAGGTACAAAGCCAAACTTTTAGTTAAAGGCTATAATCAAAAGGATGACATTGACTTTAAAAAGATCTTTTCTCCAGTTTCAAAGCATAAATTTTTAAGAATTGTTATGGATTGGTAATTTTTATGATTTAGAGCTTCACTAAATGGATATAAAGATCGCTTTTCTATATAGATCATTCAGAAGGTTTGTGACTGTAGAAAAGGAAACTGTGGTGTGTAAATTAAAGAAGTCAATATGTGGCTTGAAACAAGCTTCCTGACATTGGTATTTTAAGTTCAATGATACCATTACCTTTTATGGTTTTCTAGAGAACAACGTTGATAGGTGTATCTCTATGAAGGTCAGTGAGAGCAAGTTTATTATTTTGGTGCTATATGTTGACGATATTCTTTTAGTTGCTAATGATTACTTGTGCTAACCAAAAATAAAAATCACTTATACTACTGTAATGATTCTTACTCTTTCCTATCTAATAAGCAAAAAAATGAAACAAAATTTGTCAATTTATTTTTAATAGTGATTTTAGTTATGAAAAAGATCACTAATTGTTTCATTCATTATGAGTAGATACAACGAGTAAACATACAAATTGTCATCACAAACTTGGAGATAAAAACAAGTTTTAGAAACTCAAATATAAAGCATTTTCATTAAAATTTATATCCTGATTATTAATGAAGTAGGAACAGTAATTAACACAAAAAAAGGATTCATTAGATACTCCAAAGGGATAAAGTAATGATGTCACCAAGGATCAATTTATAAAAGTATGATTGGCAAAACACATTGATTATTAAAAAAGAGAAATAAGTAATGAAAGTAATCTGTTACCTTAAAGTATGATGTGAGCCACTACAAGAATTTGATTCAATAATACCACCAACATCTATTTGAGAAGAATCAAACAAGTTTAGTAGAGCCACCATTACCTAATCATTACCTTTACCATTTCTTAACTTGGTTTTTAGGCACAAAATTATGATTTGATACATAACTAGTCAGTTTAGTTTTATAACCTAGAATAAATACCTCTAGTGGACAGAAAAGAATAATAATAATGGTGTTTGCCAAGTTTTTGATTTTAACTATGTGTAAGATGCCACAAAGCAAATATAGGGAAGTCATAACACCAAACAAATATAGAGAAGATCTATAAGATCCAAATGGAATCCCCAAATTCCTAATAGTGATTTTTAAAATTGACAAGTTAATAATATAGCTCCTAATTTCATCAAAAGTATAATCAAAACCTCCAATAATCAGATAGGTGAGAAAACAAACAAACCCTAAAGTCCCCAAGCATGACACTTACAGGCACAAATCATGAAATGAAATCATAAAGAGAAGTGAGAGATGCCTAGCTAAACATGAGGGTGTGTTGTTTGTTGATGAGTTGGGGTTACAGAGATGAAGATATGCTATCATCCAAACTCTCTTGTTGTTTAATCACTGTGTCAATTAAGTGTATTTTCTTTGGTCTCATTGTGTTGTTGTTTTGTTTTTAAAAAACTATATCCTTTATTCCTTATAATTTGTCTTATAATCTCCTCATAATAATTATTATATGTCACTTTTTTTCCCTAAAATATTATAAATGATATAATATATGCATAAAATTATTTCTTTGATATATATATATATATATATCAATACTTTAATTATTGTTAGTTATGACAAAGCTTGCCCATTCTAATATATTTTAGCTCGACTTAGTTTGAGTTGATTGGACTTTAAGTCATGTTTGATTTTATAATATTTTTAAGTTTCAAGTTGAGCTCGGACTGTCCAGTTCAACCTAATCCAAAGTTTAAAATTTTTTAAATAAATTATTTTATTTAAAAATTAAATAATATATTTAATCGAGTTTGGTTAGGCTCGATTGTGCTCACGCTCAGACCAGATGCTCAGGTCAGGCATGAGCTCTAAAATTTCAGGTAGGGATTGGGTTTAAATGGATCTAAGTCAAATGTTGCTTATTCTCACCTTTAATTCTTGTTTAAGGGTACAAAAAATTTAATTGTTTTTGATATAAAATTTTATAGCAATGACATTTTAATTTTGTTTCCTTTTTAGATATATGATAATAAATTACTATTACTATTCCCTGTTAATCTTATTAAAGGCAACCCTTTAAAAATCGTTGCATTATATTAGTTTTAAGCAACACAATTTAAAATGTTACAAATTTAATGTTGCCTAAAGCACTTATTACAGTCCTTTCAGAAAGATAAGGTCAATAATTTGACTAGCTGATAGGTCAAATGTGTATCCTGAAAGTATACTTGGAAGATGTATTAGTGTAGGTTAACGAGGTATTTTTTTCCAGTTGATTTTTATATGCTAAATATGGAAGAGATTTTTGATCCATCAGAGGAAGTACTGCTACTATTAAGACAAACCTTTCTCAAAACAGCAAGAACAAAGATAAATGTCTATAAAGGTGACTTTTGTATGGAATTCAATAAAGAGGTTATAAAGTTTTAACATTTTTTATGCTATATGATACCTGATAACATCAATTATTTATGCTTTGTTGACAATATGGATATAGTTGATGAGATTGTACATTTGTTATTTGAGTCTAACATGAACACAGGTGACGATGCTGAACAATTAGTGGGAATCAAGAGCATTGAGGAATACGAACAAATAACTCCTTACAAATATGTCAAAATTGTATGAATAAACTAAATGTCACTTGTTCATTTGTAAATATTAGGTTTGATTTATGTTATTTTTTTATTTTAATATTTTATTTGATTTTTTTAAAACATCAGACCCCCTTTCTATATGTACATTTCCTTAATGTAATTAATACGTCTCCATTTTATAACTATTTTAATTTTGAATTTTTCTATATTTAAGTTAATTGATAAGGTTAGTATTATATGTAAAGATAGATGAATATGGACAACCTAAGTTGTTTGAAATAATGCTCTTTCAAAGTTTAATTTCAATTGTTATATTTAATGTGGTTGAAATAGGACTATTAACCTTATGTTGTGATTTGGATTTACACATTTAATAATCAATTGGTTGCCCAATTCTTCATGTTTTAGTTGATACTTTTAAACTTATATTTCTCGTAAATAACTTGGATTACTTCATTGAGGTTTAAAATTGATCATAATGATTGATTTGCAATAAAATGAAGAGTTAAAATGAAGAATGATCAAGTTTACGTTAATTTTGTACATTGCTAGAGATTTCATTTAAGCTCCAAGTTTTAATTTTCCTTTATATTTGCTTCATTATTTATGTTTAATCTCTTATTAACTTAAAAAATAGCCTAGCTTAATGTATTGTGCTCAAAAGAACTATATATGAATATGTTAATTAATATGGTTATGACAGATCTAGAATTTTCCTTTACCAATCTCGAACTAGCTCAAGTTAGGTGGGATTTGGTTCCTTTTAAACCCAAACACCCCTTGCAACAACTCCTAGCTTCAACCACCTTAGATGAATGACAGAGCCTCTTGAGAACTCTTACCTATGAGTGATGGTTTGCTGATTTCTCCTCCACTGCTTTGCTACTTTTATAGCCTTAGAAATGACTCATAATCCCACACATTATTGGATTTGTTTTTAGCCTCCAATTATCTTCTTCCATTTTGAATGGATTTGGTGCAGAAAATGTTAGTTGGGTGAGTCTCCTTCTCCCCTGATGTTTGTTCAATTATTGGTTGTTTTATTGGACTATGCTTTGCTACTACACTACATTTTCTGTTTTTTCAACTACTTCTTCTGTGTGGTGTTTTGGTAGGCTAAATTTTTGCTATGTTTTCTCCTTCTTCTATTACTTCTTCTGTGTTGCATTTTTTTGGGCTAATTTTCTGTTACGTTTTGGTTGTTTTTAGGCTACTTTTTTTTGGTTGTTTCTTTCTTTTTATTGGCTTTTTGTTTATTCTGATGATGTTTGTTTATTTTTGGCCTTCCTTTTGGGTCAATGGCCATATTTTCTTCTAACTTACTTTCCATAAGTCCACCAAGCTTGCAAGAAAATATTTATTATAATTTAAACTCCTTTTAGAAATAAAATATGGAACCAAACAATTTAGTTATTAATAGTGAAATGTAACAATTGTTGCCCAAATGTGTTATGTAAATGGTTTAAAACAATATCATATAGGGGTGTAAAATATGCAATAATTTCTACTTATCTCATAATTATATTTGACATCTATTTTTAAGTCTTTTGCTTCGTTTTACTTCATGATTCTTAGTTTAGCTTGTTAAACAAATGTCAATTGTCACATCTATTTTCTTGTTTAAAAGTGCGTGTGTGTGCATGATATGTGCTTAATTGATTGTTTAATTATTTCATAACACTTAGCGATTAATGACATTAAATTGCTTAAGATACTCACTTTGACTTATGTGATTTTAGGCGCAATTCAAAAGCATATAAGTTAAAGTAAGTAAAAAGCATAATATTTGGCTCATTTTTGAAGATTAATTTTTGCTTGTCTTAATGAAGAAAGAATAAGAAAATTAAAAGACAAAAAGAAGACAAGAAAAGTGGAAACACAAAGAAGAAGAATCAAAGTTGCAAATGGTTATGCATGTTGCTACCATGCAACTAGGTGAATTTAATGGTCCATAAGTAAAACAATTGGAGAAAGAACCAACATGAAACGACAGCAAGTTCGAAGCAAAACACGTCAGCAGGTCGAAGCATAAAGAGGAAATGACGTAGCAGTGCAGCGCAAGCAATACATACAGGAGCGCATGCTAAACAAAATGCAGTCCATGTAGAAAGCTCAAACGGTTAGGAAAAGAAGGAGCAAGACGCGTCGCATAAGGGACGTTGTAAATTGTCTATGTTTCATGCAGACAAAATCTACAAAACACAGCCATTTTCAAGAGGTGCGTAGGTTTTAAATAGAAATAAAGAGTAGCGATAGGGTGAGACAGAAAAAAGGGAGGCGTTACAAAAGTGGAGTCTTCGACTGGGGTTATTCAATAGGGATTGAAGCATTTTTTAGGAGAGACTCATGAAAGGCTAGACGTCCCGACATCGATGTAGAGATGGCATCGACGCAAACAACCTAGGTTAAGTGTATTTCATAGTTTTTGTTATTTCTTTCTCTCTTTAGAAATTGATTGTCTTATCCTATATTAACTGATTTGGGTTTAGTGTATGGATAATCATATTCTTGTTATTTTTTGGTTATTTGTGTATGAACCCATTAGGTATTATGAAAAGATGATTTTAATGGGTTCATTGAATCGTTTATTTGCAAACCCATTTCTAGAATTTTAATATAATTCGTAATTGTTATGTTGAAATTCATATGTAACGACTAATAATTCGTAATCATTAGGAATAACACAACCTAGGTTGAATGAAGCATCGTATGTAGTTGTTGCCTTAATTAATCGGTTTTCCTAATTCGTAATGCTACTGCCCAATTGAGTCTAGAGATTTATTTGGTGGTTAGGTTTAATTAACTATCGTATCTTGATTAAACACTACCTAAAAGAAAATTCGGGTTAATTATTAACGCACGATTAATAGTTGCTATGAGAGATTTGAGAACAACAAATCAATGAAATATTTTTACTTAGGGTGTAGGCGAGATTAAACCAAAGAACTAGGTCTCTATCAAATTCCCCCCTTTTATCATTCTTTTGCATGTTTTCTTTACATTACTTTTGTTAGTTATTTTAGCTTTATTTTATTTTTTATTTCTAAAACCAAAGCCCCCTAAACCTAAACATAACTTTAGACACACTCTTTGTGGGATTGACCTAGACTCACCACTGTTATAATTGTAGTCTAGTTTTTGTTTAGACTAGCGTCATGATGCGCTGTCAAGCATCTAGTAGGTGAACAAAATTTTAATGGCTAAAAGGCTTCAGAGAATCATTAACGTATGTGTTTTTATTGCCTGATAGCTTGGGTTTTCATAACATGGTTTTGAATAATGTATGTTATGCCCCACTCAATTTCTTCTTTCATTTCCAAATATACATTTCCATTATAAGCTAAAACACATCAAAAATTTTTATTTCATTTATTATACTAAAATTTTCTATATTTTAAAGTTTTTATAAGAAGCTTATATGTTTTCTACAAAAATTAAAAATAAGATCAATCATCAAGTTTTGCATAATTTTTATTCACCCAATATTTTTAGATGCATAGGATTTCATATAGACCTTCACATTATAAGAGGATGTTTGAAAATTAACAAATTACAATAGTTATATATGTCAGATAGAACAATTTTAATAATTTATCAAAATACAATGTAATTTTATTCAATAAACACTCCCAAGTTGAATTATTTACAATGTGTTACATGATCATATTTTTGTCTATTGAAGATTATAGTATATTGTAAACCATAAAATAAACATAGAAGATTAAGTAGTGTTTCATTTGATTTAAATAAGTTTCTTCAAATTAAAATACAAACAAGCATGACAATCACTTTATTTAGAAAAAATAGATAATAAAATTATAGAAGTTTAATGAAACTAAGGTGATTGAAGCCTAAATTGTATTGAAGTTAGAAATTAAGAGTAGTTAACTTAATAAAATAAATCTTGCTATAGGTAAAATATACATATTTGCCTAAAAAGTTCAGAACTTTTAATTTTGTAACAAATTACTTATTAAGTAAAATATGAACACATTTTGATCATACTATATAAATAAAAGATTGTAACCTAATTTTGATACTTTAATTTTTTTTTGAATTAGACAGGAATCTTTACCAAAGGAGTCAGTACTGATGCATGTTTATCTCTAAACATTTAAACACTTTTAAAGAAACATACCCAATATGGTTACTTGCAGAACAATTGACATTTATTTGATCTAATAATCATATAAACATTGGTATTCGTTATTTTACCTAGACAGATTACAACAAACTCGTGACTCTAATAGAAAAAAATGTTAAGCTCTCTGCATTATTTGCTTGAGATGCTATACCAATCCAAGTTAGTGAACATATAGGAATTATACATCAAACAGAGGATTTCGTGTACTCTTTTATACTACTGAGGTAGGAGCAACTTCTATTGTGCTTTCACTAACATGAATTCCTTCCTTCTTAAGAAAAAGGATTGAGGGTAAAGAGACATAACTTTGTTGGACATCTCTTTATAATTCTTTTGCTTTTTTCTTTAACTCCTTGGATTCTCAATTATTCTTGTCAAACAATAGTCAATTCTCACATCTATTTTCTTATTTAGAATAGTTTGTATGTTTTTGCTTTTTTTATTTCTTGGTAGCTCAATTTTTATAATATGCTTTTTGAGTAATGTATGTTATGCCCCACTTAATTTCTTTTTTCAGTTCCAAAGTTACATTTCCATTATAAACTAAAACACATCAATTTTTTATTTCACTTATTCTACTAAAATTTTCTATGTTTTAAAATTTTTATAAGAAGCATGTATGTTTCCAATTTTTTTAAATAAGATCATTCATCATGTTTTCCTTAATTTTTATTCACCTAATATTTTTTAGATACATAGTATTTCATATAGACCTTCTCAATATTTGATGATGCTTGAAAATTAAAAACAACATATTAATTTATCACAATACAATGTAATTTTATTTAATAACCCCTCCAAAGTTGAATTATTTATAATGTGTTACAAAATTGTATTTTTATATTGAATATTGTGGTATATTGTAAATCATGAAATAAACATAGAAGATTAATCAATGTTTCATATCATCTAAATATTATTCTTAAAATAAAATTACATCCAATTATAATAATCACTTCATCTAGAAAAATAGATTAAAAAAGTGTAGAAGTTTGATGAAACTATGGCGGTTGAAGCCTAAATTTTATTAAAATTCACAATTGAGACAGTTAACTAGATAAAATAAATATCACTGTAGTAAAAAATATATGTATTTGGATAAAAAGTTCAAACCCAATAATTTTGTAATAAATTGTTGATTATGTAAAATATGCAAAGATTTTGATCATAACATATAAATAAAAGGTTGTAACTTAATTTTGATACTTTAAAATTTTTAATTAGATAGGAATTCTTACCAAAGGAATAGATATTGATGTAGTCTTATCTCTAAATGTTTAAACACTTTTGAAGAAACATGCCCAATATGGTTACTTGTAGAATAACTGACACTTATTTGAACTAACAACCATATAAACATTAGTAATAGTTATTGTTTGTAACATCCCGTTTCCAAAGAACGGGTCGGACCAGAGAAACGGGTCCAGGTGTGGTAAATTACCACATCTCATGC
>JANIIA010000008.1:11760042-11774467 GCA_027478495.1 Erythroxylum alaternifolium | reverse complement strand
CTTCTATCTCTCCATAGGCAGTCTCCAAGATGTATAATGACAAGCTCATCATCTTTTGTTCTGTTTGCAGTTATCACTGCCAAATTCTCTTCCCAATCGTCAAGCATGCCATTTGCCCCCAGCTGTTAATATTTGATTTAATGAAAGAATCATATCTTGATAATAGTTAATATTTATATATTATGTTGAATTAAAGGAACAATAATTGAACCATGTTATAGGAATTCATAAAGTGAGTTAATGTGTTCATAGGTTGGTTTTATTAGAAAGAGATTTGGTCAATTAACTTAAGGATAGGGATTATATATCTCAAGACAAAAAATAAGGTTATAGCTTGGAAACTTCTATCGGTCCAAGTAACTAGGATTAATCATGGAGTTGAGATAAATACAAAGAAGCACTATTGTTGATTAACTCTTATTTATTGTTTAGTTTAATTTAATTTCCTTTTCTAATTCAATCACTTGTTTATTTAGATCATATAATAGAAATACGGTTAGTACTAGTAATCACAATCCTTATGGATTGATCCATACTCGTCGATGCTAGCTACAACTATATTGTGCATTTATGGAATAAAATACACATCAAGCTTCTGGTGGCATTTTCAAGGGCTGTAATATTATAAAATCCTTATTTTTAGTAATCTAATACAATTTCTATTTTATTTATGCTTTTATTTTATATTTTTAAATTGGACTATTTTTACTTCTTTTTTATGTTATTTATTTATAGAAGTGTTGTAATAGCTGATTTTCAAAACATTACTAAAGGTTAGAACCTTAGACTAATGCACATAAATTCTTTTTCAATGAGAATTTATGAAATGCATTTCAGTCACATGCATATCATTAGCATATACACACATAAATGTTGATTTAGAAAACATTGCAAAAATTGTATGTGCACCCAATTGACATGTTTCGGGTTATGAAAGGCTTAAAATGGTTTTGATATTATTGTGAATTGTTATGTCTTGAATTTTGAGTTGATGGATTACAATTAGTAATTTAGAATTAATTGTTAGAATTGGGAGATCGATGAATTAATATGTACATTTAGACTAGAAAAATATAAAGTGGCAAGATAAGTTAACACATGATGGTAGAAATAAGTGACATGTGGCATTATGATTGAGTGACAAATGACTTAGATAATTGAGTGACAAGTGGACCAAGCAATTAAGTGACATTTGGTACTATAAGTAAAAGACATGTGGCAAGTGTCTTTGTATGACAAGTGTCATAACACTTACCACACACTTATACCTATGACACTCACACTTGACATAACCATCTTTTCTTTTGTTTTGCTACATGCTCTCTTCTTCTTCTTCTTCTTCTTCTTCTTCTTTATCTATGACACTCACTTCCCACACATACAACTTTGAGTTGATAACATTCAACACCTTGCCACTCCAAGATTTCAATATTTTCTTCTTGTTGATGAAATCCTAACCTATTTCCACCTTAAATTGGTGATGATTATGTAAGCTTGGGGGCTAGGTTAACTTAATGATTTGAGGAAGCTTTTGAGCTAAACAAGTAAGTATAATATTGGTCTTCATGGCTTGTTTTAATATAAACATTTATGATGATTGTTTTAGGGATGGATTGATTATGATAATGGTGTTTGATGAGTGCTGGAATATGATGAATGAATGGATACAATTATGTTCTATTTTTGTATTATGATAAACAATAGTTTATGAGCTGTAGTATGGATGATTTTGAGTTAGAATTGAGGTGAATTTGATGAGGAATTGAAGTAGAATTTATGAATTACTAAGAAGATGTTTGAGTTTAGTAAGAAAATGTTAGAAATCTGGAAAAATTAAAGGTGAATGGAGAGTAAAATTTACGGATCACTCATCCCACGATCGTGGGAAGCTCCATGATCATGGGCAATGTATTGAAAGTGAAATTTTCTCTTTTATGTGATTGTTGAACCAACTAAGGATAAGTTACTTTACTTTGGTGCATTTGGAATTGATTAAGGCTTGAAATGAACCTAGTTTGATGTTGGATTAATTGGGTTAAGTGTTTGATGAGTGTAGGTTGCTAATTGATGTTATAACTTAAGGAATGGATTATTAGATATCATATATCTAAAATTTGGAATTTATGAGAGTTATAGGAATGAAGGTGTTCTTAGGAATGTAAATATGATCTAAAGGATATGAGTGATGTGAATTGGGTATGAATGAATGAGAATTAAGATATTATGTGATTTTATGATGCTAGAAAAGGATTGATGAACCTATGATTGATGATATTAGAATAATCAAATATCTTTGAGGTATAAACCTAAATTGCAAACTAGTTATATCAAAGTTATGAGGTATGAATAGTTAAGATTCGTGATTAAGGATATATACCCGGGAAAAGTAAATTGAGCATGCATTAAACATGATACATATATTTATGTGCATGATTGAATATTTATATGATTAATCAACTTACTAATGTGTACAATATATGTGTATTGCTTGAATAAAGAAGTACAAGTTGAACGTCAGCATCCAGACATTGCCAGTTCATCAAGGCAATAGATAACATGGAGCATACTGTGAGTTGACCTAGATGTTTCTTACCATGATTAATTTGTAGCTACTTAAATTTCAGTTATTAAATTATTATTGATATGATTATGATAATTTTGGACGTTGATGGTTGAAGTAGTTTGATACTTGGGAATGTATTGGGAATGTTTTCTAATTGAATGTGAATATGGAAAGTATATACTCAACTGAATATTGAATTTCGAACTCAGATCTAATGAATATGATAAATGACTGTGCATAATGAATGAAAGATATTATATCATATTTTGTGAAATGATGTATTTCATCACATTTTTATGCATGATCAGATAAAGGAGTTATGATTGGAGTTACTAGTGTGAAAAAGAATTTAAAGCTTAGAAATGTGCACAAAGAGCCATAGGCTCAGTTATTAATAAACCCGGTATTCACAATAGGTACGGGACTATAAATGAAATGAGATCAATATCCATCAATGAATATGGGACAGTAAATAGGTGCTCGGTCACAACAAAGTAAAAATAAATAGAGTCACATGTGCATTTGCATATACAACTTGGTATGTACTAGATGAATGATTGAATTGATTTATTGGAATGTTCTTAAATAGTGATGTGAAATATTATATACAAGTTATACATATTGAAAATGTTCAATATTGTATGATATGATTTGCTTGTGAATTGGCTTATAATTGTTCGTGTGTTTTGATATGAGTGAGCACATTAGTGATAGTTCACTCACTGAGTTCGCAAACTCATCAAAATTGCAAACGTTGATTTTTATGTATAAAGAAGACTTAGCTTTTAAGGCAAACTAGTAGAAGTCTATTACTTGCATTTTTGGAAAACAAGAATGGCTTAAAGGTTTGGTCAGCTGATACTAAGGAGCTTAGATAGAATACTTTTATATAGCTTCTCATCCTATGTATAACATCTTGCAAAAGAGAAGTAAAATCTTAAATATTTTTGGTAGTGTAAATATATGTATTATGAAATGTAATATCACAATGTAAGTTATGTTTGTGAATGAAATGGACAAAGTTGATCTTTTAACTATTTACATCCTATATGATGCCATAATAAGTGAATGTAATTGCTCTAACATGTCATTTTCATAGTTCTTGAATGTCCTTTGGATATTTGGGCATATGTTCTATGGTAGTGGTGTGTTAAAACTGTCTTTCTTGAACTTGTGTTTGTGACTTATTTTAAAGATTTGGGTGTTTATTGCTAGCCTTAAAAAAACATTCCAAGGATGGAGAGAACAACATTCTCAGGATGGAGAGAACAACATTCTCTAGGACCTATATTTTAGTAGTGGAATGAAGATGTGCAAGAAGAAGTTAAGTTCAAGAAGGCTACCTACAAGGCTCTAGTAGATAGCACCATAAAGGTGAAGAGAGTGAGTAATCGAGAAAAGTATAAGTTGGCAAAGAAATAGGTGAGGATGATAATCTCAGAGGCCAAAAGTAGAGCTTACAAAAACTGTATCAACAATTGGATACTAAAGATAGACAAAATTGATATTTTAATTGGGCAAAGCTAGGAAACAAAAAGTAAGAGGTTTTGATTAAGTTTGTTGTATAAAAGATGAAGTAAGGGGGGTTCTTATAGTTGAAAATGACATCAAAACAAGATAGCAAAGGTACTTTTATAGCCTTTTTAATGAATATGTAAAGGATAACATCTTTTTAGGTTACCTTAACTCGTTCAAGAGGTTTCATAATTTTATTTGTTCCCAACATATTACAAGATGAAATTATGAAAACATTGAGAGAGTTGAAGAGTGATAAGTTAGTAGGGCATGATGACATACCCATAGAAGAGCCTAGGCGAAGAAGGTATTACTTTGTTAGCCAAGCTTTTTGATGTGATCTTTAATTATGCCAAAATGCCAGATAAGTGGAGATTTAGTATAGTAATTCCTTTATACAAGATTAAAGGGGATATCCAAAGTTGTAACAACTATAGAGGCATCAAATTACTTAGTCACACCATGAAGTTATAAGAGAAGGTAATTAAGAAGAGAGTGTGAAAGGATGCTTCTATCTCGAAAAACCAATTTGGCTTCATATCAGGAAGGTACACAATAGAATCTTTACATCTCTTTAGAAGGTTCATAGAATACTACTGGGAAAGATAATATAATATACATATAGTTTTTATTAATTTATAGAAGACATTCGATAGAGTTCCAAGGGAAATCTTATGGAGGTATTTAGAAGTCAAAAGGGTTCCAATGTCTTACATATAGATTATTAGGGATATGTATGAAGGCATAAAAACTTGGAGTGAAGCATTTTTCTATAGATATTGGACTACACCAAGGCTCCTCTTTGAGCCCCTTTTTGTTTACAGTAGTGATTAATGAGCTCACCAAGAATATCTAAAGGGATGTGCCTTGGTGTATGTTGTTTGCTGATGACATTGTTTTAGTGGATGAGACAAAAGAGGGGGTCACTAGCTAGAGTCGAAGAACTTTACATTGAGTAGGACTAAGACCAAGTACGTGAAGTTTAACTTTTAGGGACATAAGGTGGTTACTGATGTAGAGGTAAATATTGGTTTAGAAGTTATACTGCAAAAGCAGTGTTTTAAATAGCTAAGATCTATCATCCGAAGTAACAGAGAGATTGATGAAGACATAGTTAGTAGTTCATTGAATCATATCAAGGTGGCTTAAATTGAGAAGTGCATCAAGAGTTTTATGTAACAAAAAGATACCACTCAAATGTAAAGGTTAATTTTATCATTTAGAGATTAGTCTAGGGCAGAGGCCTATCAAACAAGTGCATAGTCATAAACTAATGGTGACGGAGATAAGGATGCTTTATTAGATTTGCAACCTTACTAAAAGAGATAAGGTCAACATTGTAATGGTAAGGGATAAATTAAAGGTAGCTAATATTATTGACAAATTAAGAGAAACAAGACTTAGATGGTTTGGACTTATTAAGAGGAGACATTCAGAACCTCTAGGAAGAAGATGCTAGAAGATTATACTTAGAGATTGTAAGAGGAAAAAATGGAGGTTTAAGAAGAATTGGGGGAGGTGATCAAGAATGATATAACAATGTTGTAACTTACTGAGGATATGTCTCATAATAAAAAACTTTAGTGTGTTAGGATTCAGATAAAAGATCCCTTATAAACAGGTCCTTATAGCTCCCATTAGACGTTTTAACTCTTTCCTCTTGTAGTTAACCTATGCTTATAAATAGTTAGTATTTACCTCTTAGTTTAGTCTAAGAATAACTAATTTAATTAATAAAAGTATTATAAGGTGAGTACAAGGAAAAAAGTAAGCTAAACTAAAATGCGCTACAGCAAGTTGGAAACTAGTATATTAAACAAGTATATAGAGTTAAGTTAGAAAAAATAGATTTATAAACATAGCAAATGGATTATATAGCATAACTACCAGCTCAGAGAAGTTACGCAAGAACTAATAGTCAACAAAATGTTAAAAGTTAACTAAAAATTAAGATGGTGCTCTACTAGCTGTTAATCAATATAATGTCTTATGCTTTTGTCTTATAGTGTTTAAGGTCTATAAAAGCACAAGCTATTGTAATCCAATCTAGTATAAGGGCCATTGTTTTTATTCCTTAAAATTTTAGAAGATCAGTTATGGTTGAGGTTTCATTTCAAGACTTATGAATGTTTGAATATCAATAGCAATGATGATTTTCCTAATCAAATTTAATTTATTGCATATCATTGCTTGAATTTCTTGTTGTATGTCGTAAAAGGTTCTTAAGTTTCTTTCTTTTTATAGTGTACAGATGCAACAATTAAGAGCAATTTTAATACAATATAGCATCTATATTTCAAATTATATAGTTTCCTTACCTAGTTAACTATTCTTAGCCATTCAATTTTAATATAGACAAGGTTGTATAACCTTTGAAATTATGACTAAAGGGTTGAGAATAATGCCATTTAAAATAATTTGGTCTCAGGATTTTGTA
This sequence comes from Erythroxylum alaternifolium, assembly GCA_027478495.1. NCBI lineage: Eukaryota > Viridiplantae > Streptophyta > Magnoliopsida > Malpighiales > Erythroxylaceae > Erythroxylum > Erythroxylum alaternifolium. The sequence continues at coordinate 11,767,952 of JANIIA010000008.1, read as the reverse complement.
TCCTAATTTTAAAACTTATATAGGAAAGGTTATTGGTATGACTTTTATTCTTATTGATTGTACTTTAATCTTTGCTTGATAGCCACCTATAAGATAAGTGCCTTAGGAAGGTTATGTTTAAACCATAGTAGATTATGCTAAAAAGCTTTCTTATTAGGGACCCTAAACACGTTAAAGCAAGTTTTATTAGTAATTCTTCGACAGTTATGCCTCAACTTGACCATGGTGTCTTAGACATCAGGTAAGGCATTCCTTGGTGAAATTTTATAAGATCTTAGAAATTATGCATTAGATTAAGATCCTTCTTAATTTCATCAAATGTTGAGAGAGGAGAATATATCTTTTCGAATAAACGAATATATAGAGGATTTTGAAGTAAGATAGTGTTTCATTGATTTCTTATGCATTTAAATGGGTTTAAAATCCCAAATATAAGATTTTATCTTATATCTCCTAGTGACTTAATGACAGATATTTTAAATTTACTTCATGATAATGTTATGGAAAGAAGATCACCTTTGTTCTACCTAGGTCCATTAAAAATAGTTAATAATTATATAGAAAAATTCTATCAAAGAAAAAGGCACCTTGTTGGTTTAAGTCGTAAGTTTACCTCTTTTAAGTGTTTTTTAACTTAAGAGGCCAAAAATTTAACTCGGAATGACTAGGAGAAGTGAAGATACATTAAGATCTATAAACACCACTTAGAATCAAATTTATCACCTGGCTTTTAGTACATTAAGATCTGTAAACAACACTTGAATCAAATTTATCACCTAGCTTTTAGTTGTTAAAATGTTATTTGATTTACACAAAAGACATGGTTTGTAGATAATTATATGCATTCGTCAGTACCTAGTGCGCACTCAAATGATAAAAGTTACAAGTTATATTGATAAAAAAGAGACAAATACTTAAAGGAACTAGGGAGATTGACACTCGTGGATTACGTTTATTAAGAAGTTGTTAATGACAAAATAATCTAAGTAATAAAAAACATATTTATTATGAAATTGCTATTCATGTAATATTTAAGTAATAAGTCAATAAGATTGGTATACCTTTTTTAAATTGTAAGTATAGATTTTGTTGTTGACATTTTTTTAGATGCCTTAAACAACAATGGGATCAAAAACTTAAATTTATATAATGAAATTGTTACTCTACAATATTAAGAAAAGACAGAAAAAAAAACCTTAGGAACTAAGGGTCCTAAATAGAAAAAGAGTTCATAATTCAATTTGTAAAATAGGAAAAGTCAGAGGCACCTTATTTTATTTGTAAACGTATTATTGGCAACCTAACCTAATTTCTTTTAAACAAGCTTGAAGAAAGCCTTAAGCCTAGACTACATCAAGTGTTGGGCTTTCCTTGAATTCCAAATTAAGCTTCTCGAAGTCAAAAATTTTTTGAAATTTAAGTTTGACCCAAATAATTCAAATTTATGTCAAATTTAAATACATGTCGTACAATTCAAAGAACAAGTTTGTTTGAATGTCTAATAGTTTGTTGTTTTACCTAGTATTTAGAATAAAGTAAAATTTGTGTGATGTCTAACATTTGAAATGAATACTTAGATTATATGATAAAAAATCTAGGACTTTACGGTTTTACTTAAACTTTAAAATAAAGTAGCAATGATGCATATAATTATGTCATAAGACTTATAAAATAACTAAAAACCTAAAAAAGAGGTAAGGTCTAATAATGAATTTTCTCTTTTTTATTAATTAAGAAAAGAAAGCTAAAATAAACCTAGAATAGAATAAACACAATTTTATATAAAATAAATTGGATAAAATAAATTGGAAGATAATGAAAAAGATAGCAGATAATCAATCATGTCAAGGACCACAATCTTGGTGTTAGGAAGCTAACCATAATCCAATCACAAATACACAGTAAAAAATATTTTTTTACAATTTCTCAATTGGATATAAATAATTAAATAACTTAAAAATTAATAATAAATAAGTAATTGCATCATATCATATTCAAATTCCTATAAAAATTTATTCTTAAGTTGGCAACCATAAGTTGTTTACGTGTCTAGTATTTAATAGTATTCACATAGTAGAGAAAAAGAACGCGACTTTTGAGAGTAGAAGGTAGGAGAGCTAGCCTTGCTCCTATTTATAGAGAAAGATAAAAGAGTTTCATTCTTATTAAAATTGGGCTTCCTAACTATAATTAAAGTCTAACTCTAGTTATAATTATAATTTCATTTCAATAAAATTAAATATCTCATATTTGATCCCTAAAGTTTCTCAAAATTCATAAATAAGTTTAACTTAAGTTAAATTATTTTTTTAACTACTCTTTTATGTATAACCTATTAGTTTCCTAATATGTGTACAATAATTATAAATTATAATTAGAATTAGATAAATTAAAAATCCTTTCAATTTATTTTTAATTATCTGATGAAATAATTTATAATCAAAGATTAAGATTAACGTCTAGCAATATATCATAATCACCTAAATATTAGAAATGTCAAAAGTGTTTTGACTCAACCTATTCATATATGGTTATGATGTAAATTCAATTATTTCATCATCCAATGTTCTAATTAGACATAGAGTATAGATTTAGTGTCTACCCTTTTAAATCAATCACATTCATTCTTACTAATTAGTACTTCATTACAATTAATATTTTGAAACAACTTTTCAAATCTCAATTCACTTTAGCTAGAGAATTCCTTAAATCATTACTAATTAAGAATAGTAGAATATTCTCTTTAGTTACTTTAGAGTGACAAATCCTTTACTGACTTATTCAATTATATGTATAAGATATCATACTATATCCAAGTAATATCAACTAAGCTACCCTAAATAAAATAGGTCATAAGTTGCAATTAAATATAATAATTTCCACGTAAGGTACTTTAGTAATTTCTAATTTAAGGATCAATTTTATAACCATCATAATGAGAAAATCCATAAATAAGTAAAATTCCAATATGGATACTTATAATACACAAAAAGAAAATTGAAAAATACTAATGGACAAAATTTCGTAGCAAATTAGCGTTAGAAAAAAATTCTGTGGTTAATTAGCGACAAAAGAAAAAATCCATCCTTAAAAGAGGAGGAAATTTTGCCGCCAACTTTCTCGACAGATTTAGCAACAGAAGAATGTCGTCATAAAAATAGGTGTCAATAGTTCCCAGTTAAAATTACTGACAGAATTTATTGACAGAAATAATTTCCATCGGTAAATTAAAACTAAGTCAATCGCTGTTCAAATTGAAAGGAAAACAATGTCATTTAAATTGGAAGGAAACGTCGTCTTTTTCCTGCAAATTAAATCGATAGACGCCCCTCCTTTTTTTCTTCGTGTTTCTTCTCCATTTTTGTTTCCTCTTTGTTTCCTTCATCTCTGACAGAGCTCACTTTGTTCATTCGTCCATTGTACGTTCGTCCATCTGTCATCTTTGCTTCCATTGTTGAGGTTGGTTGTCTCTGTTTTTGAGGTTTATTTTTTCTGCTTCATTTTGTGTTGTTAAATGATTTTATTTTCAATGGTTTTGTTTGTGTCGATTGAGTTGTGAGGTTTATTTTGGTTGTTAATGGGTCTTTGTTTGTTATTTTGTGTTAGTGAATATTGGAAAAAAAACAACAGTTTTGAAACAAATTAGTGATGAATTTATGTAGCATACCAAGTGTTCGATGAAAGTTCTATTAGGAAGAAAAGTTATGTTAGGGTTAGCATGATATGGTAGGCATTTTATCAAAGGTTTAGGTAGATGAGTAATCCATTAACCTCTTTATTGAAAAGTAATTGTTTTGGATGAAATTAAGAGTTGAATGTGCTTTTAATACAATAAAGGAATTTTTGGTGTCTTTTTTAGTCTTGAATTTTCATAATTTCGGCAATAATTTTGTTATTGAAGCATATGTAAATAGAAATCTACCAAGAATTGTTCTTACGTGGTAAGGACACCTTATTTATTATTTCATGAAGTCATTTTCTAATATATACCTACATTTTTCCACATATAGAAAAGAACTTTTGGTTTTGGGGTTGCTATTAACCAGTGATCTTAAACTTAAATATAATATATTTGTAATGAAAATAAACAATAAAAGTTTGAAATATTTGCTAAAACACATAATCGTAACTCTTTTTCAAAAAACTTAGCTTCCCAAATTGTTAGGTTTTGATTTTGGATTCAAGTATAATAAAAAAGTGTAAAACAATATTATTGATGGTTTCCCAAGAATGCAGTGATGAGTTATCTACCTTGGTAGTTTCTTAGGTACAAAGTACTCTTTTACATGATATTAGACCAAGTTAGGAAAGGGATGAGACTTCTCAGAGATTGCTATAAAACTTGAAGGCACTTTAATAATTTAGAATATACTTGGTCAAATGACCTTTGTAAGTGGAAGATAAAACTAGTAATAGGGATTAATCATAAGATGAGAAACAAATTTATATTATTATTCCATGAAAGGAAGATATGGACAAAATGAATTTGTAGCACTGTATCACCTCATCATCCTTCAGTCCCTCTATTCTTAACCCCTCTACTTAAGATCCCCTTAAAAATATAGTGTTAGGTAGTTAGAGATTCAGTTTGAATGGAAAAACTTAAGTAATTTCCCTAGGTAGCAGGGAAAGATAACATGGTGGTTTCACTACTAATTGAAGTACTAAAGGAAGGAATAGTAAGGTGGAATGGAACTCTAGTTGCTTTTCTCTTGAAAAAGATACTATTATTTACCTAGATGAATGCCTAAGTTAAAGTTAAATTGGAGTAAACTTGGACTTGAGAGCATAATGATCAATGATAAGTAATTTTTCCTCTTTAAATTTAACAATGAAGCAAGCATGATGAAATGGTTTAAACAAGGATCATGGAACAAATGGTAAGCTAATATTCCTTCAAAGTTGGAGGATAAGTATTGTGCTTAGTAAAATCAATTTAAATCATATCCTTATTTGGGTTAACTACCATAATATTCCATTTGAAAATTGGTCAAAAAAATACTTGAGTTATCTTGCTTATTCCATTGGTATACCAATTTTCTTATTTGAGTGTATAGATGGACTAAAGAGAATCGGCTATACAAAAGTTTGTCCTAAATTAGTACCAATAAAGACCTTATAGAGGCAATTAAGTTAAAGAATGTATATAAAAAGGGTGAATAAGAAAATGTTGTTATCATGATTTCATATATTCTAGAGACCATCTAAGCTCCAAAAAAATAATACCTAAAGACCATTTAGTAAAACTTTCCTATTGTCCTCTACTATAAAGTTATGAGATTACCCTCTTAAAGAGATCAATTTCCAATAAGATAAAACCACACTAATTGTCACATTAAAAGTTGGAAGTTAAAAGGCCTAAATTGCCCTATTGAAAAAGAAAATCAAGGATATTTTACATATAAAAAGGACTTTTTTCATAGGTTTGCTACAAAAAAAATAAAAGTATAAGTATCTCCAAAAAAATATAGTTGTTGGATAAATTTTAGCTTATTTTAAGCAATAATCAATGCTTATTTTAATGGGAGGATCATGGTGACTTACGACCTTAATGAAATTCAAGTACTAAACCATTAATGATGTTCACTTGTACGTGACTTAAATTAGGGACAATATTTAGGTATATATCAATTATGTGTTTACTTTTAATTAAGTTTAGGGATAATATTTAGGTATATATCAATTATGTGTTTACTTTTAATTAAGCTTTCCAAAGGACATATTTATGGGAGGATCTAAATCATATAAAAGCCCTCATTAACATTCCCTAACTTATACTAGGAGACTTTAGTTGCAACTCTCTTCAATAGTGAGGCTAAAGGAGACCAAATAAGACTAAGACACTATAATAATGAATTCCTCAGTTGCACTAATTAGCTTAGCCTAACATACCTTAGATATGAAGGCCAATTATTAATTTGCTGTAATAACTAGGTTAGAGGAAGGTACATTAGGAAAAAGATAAATTAAATGGTAAAATTTTTATTAGTTAAGGCTCAATTTAATATAAATTTATGCTCAAATCATGCCCCAATTGAAATCTCCTTTACATCTCCTACAATTTAATATAAATTTATACTAGTACAGGGTAGTCTTGGTACCCTATAGTCTCATGCTGAGCTCCTCTATACTTCTATGGCTCTTAGTGCTAAACAAGCTAAGCACTAAAGACTAAGTATATTTTCTTGCTAACAATCCAATATGTGTACTTTGTGACATAGAACCAGAAACAAGGGAGCATCACTTTTTCAAATGCCCCTTCTCACATTTCCTATGAGAGAGGGTTAAAGAGCTTAATTTTATCCCTAATGCAGGCACTACATTCATAAAAACCATGGAGTGGTTTCTGAATCTGAGCTATACACTTAAACATACTGAGTTCATATATATCTCCCCCTTTACCTCCACTATTAAGGAAATCCGGTGAGAGAAAAATTATAGGAGATTTCAGAGTAAAATTCGCACAAGACAGGATGTTCTTATCTCTCTGATTGGAGGAATCAGAGAAAGAATTCTCAGTTCAATTAAGCCAAATGAAATATGCCCTAATCTAGCCTATTCATGGAGGATCAGCTATTAGATTAGATTTGAGGTTAATTAAAAGAGGAAGGAGATGTGTACCTATGTTACTGAGACATTATTGATACGGTGCTTGAAGAATATAACCCAAGTCCTTAATATGTGCCCATATGCTCAAAGAGAGACATAGGAAGCGTCATCAGAGAAAGGAATCAAGTATCAGAAAAAAGGATCATTGGAGAAAGGTAACTAAAATCAAATTAACGCCAAGTCTAAGGACGAAACAAGTTTTTACAGTTAGGGCTTGATCCTCTATGCTCTATGATCATTAGAAACCTCAGGCTTACCGAACAGATACGATGGCTACTATTTGAAAAACTTTCGATTGAATCCACTCAAGAAATGGGAAGGTTCCTTCTAGCCATCTATTCACAGTAACCTCATTTAGTAAGAAGGAAAAAAAATGAAGACACAACTCTGAAGATAGGAATCCTTACCTACCAAGGTAGAGATACGCGATGATTCGATGATCGCCGCTTGAGTTCAACCCTAATTTGGAATGTTCTGAAGAAACACTTAGAAAGATAGATCACGATTTCCATCTTAGGCATCTCTCTTTGTTGTTTTGTCTGACCTCTCCACGAGTCATTTCATGCTTTAGTTACCCAACGTTGTTTTTGTTTAGTCTTTGTATTGAAGCATCTTTGTTTCTGCCCCTGTAGTAATATGCTTAATCAAGCTATTACATATGAGACACGTTCCTTTTATTGTAATTATTTACTTTCAATACAATTTTACTTTTTTAAAAAAAAAAGTAGTTACAAGCACTTAAAATTCTGTAAAGGAGTTAGAGGGAACTTAACTTGGATTTTATTGAAGGTTTGTTAGCATCCAAGGAAAATTCAGTAATCTTAGTGGTAGTTGATCACTTCACGAAATATGCACATTTCATTCAAGTAAAACATCCTTATTTAGCTGGGCATATTGTAGAATTATTTCTTAATCGCATCTTCAAGTTACATTGAATGCCTGAAGCTTTATTAATGAGAAAGACCTCACATTCTTGAGCAAATTTTAGCAAGAACTATTTAGGCTATAAGGAGTTAGCTTGAAGCATTCAACAGCTTATCATCCATAACCAGATGGATAGATAGAGGCGATCAACAAGTATCTTGAAGACTTACCTAAGATGTTTATGCAAATAAACCCCTCACTGAAAATGATCTAGAAGGGGGGGGGGTGTTGAATAGATCTTTTAATCTTTTCATGAAATGCTACAAAACAGAGAATTAAAACACACGAAATAAACAAAAACAAATCGAAATGTAAAAAAGTATACCTTTGAACATTCTCAAGTTTCTAGCATAAAGTGCTAGTTCTTCATCTTGTTC
>JANIIA010000008.1:11646399-11657899 GCA_027478495.1 Erythroxylum alaternifolium | reverse complement strand
CCAAGCAGACACCATATAGAAATACCCAAAAGCAGAAGCCAAGGCCCAAGCAAGAGACCCCGTGTTCACGGCCTTAATAAACAAGTAAAATGTCAACAATAGCGCAAATATAGCAACTCCCTCGTTGTCATAAGACCCAGCAACAGATCTTGAGATATAGCCAGGACAAATCGCGATCAACGCAGCAGCAACAAGCCCTGCACCTGAGTCCCATACCTCTTTCCCGAAGAAATAGGCAACCAGGGTCGTATTCGACGCAAAAAACGGTGCCGTCAAAACACAGACCTCGCGAATATGGACGGCGAAGCGAAGAAATCGAAGAGTCCAGTAGATGATTGCCGCAGTAACCATAAGACCTGGGTACAGAGTACCGCCGATGATGCGCCCAAGTGGGTACCAGCTTTCTGAGTCAAACCAGTTCCAGAATTCGTAAAACCCTTTCTGAGTCAAGAACAGCGTGGTCCGGTAGTTAAAGTAAGGATCGAATTCATGGATCATAGACTCGTAGCGGAGGACACTAAACAAACGAGTTATGAAAGCTAAGACGTAGACTAGACATAGAATTGAGACCCGGATCAGAAGTTCTTGTTGCTTGGTCTTGAGCTTTAGAGACTTGAGAGAGAAGGTGTTCGCGAAAAGATCCGACATTTTCGAATTCTTAGCAGACATTAGTAGGGTTTTAGATGTGCCGTTAATTCGTTTTTGCCAGTCATGGGTCGGATTTAATCGGCCAGAGGCAGAGATTCGATGAATGGGAAGAAGTGTGTGCGAAATGCAATCAAGATCTTAGCAATTATGCATCACACTAAGATCCATTTCATCGTCCTCAGAGGTTGAGAGAGGAATTTTAGTTTTTCCAAAGAACATTAGAATTAGGAGTGGAAGAGAGTTTGAACAAATCTTTTTAGAAGCCCTAATATAAGACTTGCAAGATTTTGATTTTTGGATTCCAAAGCATAGGTGGGAATTGAATTATCGGACAAGAGATGACTTCCTGGTCCGAAGCTAATGCGACCAGTTGATTAAATTTTAGGTTGAGTTTAGAGCCAGCAGATTGACACAAAATATAACTCAAAAGTTTGACCAACTGAAACTTCACCAAAAGCCCATCCTAAAGCTGAAGAAACTCAAGAATAAATTAAGGAGAAACAATCTTCCAAAAAACAAAAAGATTCCATTAAAATCAATTAAAAAGCATAAAGAATAAAAAATTATAAGCCCATTCTTATCTCTTGTTTCTTTCTTTAGTTATATTAAATATTATTATTTCTATCTAGGTTTGATTGGGCCAAGTCTAATTGAACTTCAAAATAAACTTAAGTAACAAAAATTAGGTTTTAGGTCAAGCCAATAATGAATCAGGAATGAATCGGGACCATCCCATTATCATCCATATTAATAAACTCTTGTTTTCAATTTTAAAAAATATAGTACGAATTGGTGAAACTTTAAACAATAAATGAATAATCTTAAAATAACTTATAAAATAAATATAATTTTAATTCACTTAATATATTATTAAGGTTGTTGGTATAAAAAATAATCTAATTTATATATAGATTAATTATATAGATTCGAAAATCAAGTAGTTGAATTAATGTGTAATCAAGGTGTAAGCACAACTCAATACATCAAAAAGCTATTAGGTAGTTTCTAAATGATCTTAAACAAACTATACAGGGAAATCCCTAATCCAAACTAATCAACACTAAGCTCAAGTAATTGAAATCTTATTAGCCCCAAGTAATAGAGAGGTTAGAGCATATTTCAAGTGACAAATTCAACATTGTCTGTAAGGCCCCAAATTGTATGCCAGTTGGAATGTTACATGCTCATAAAAGTATATGTGATAGGTGTTAAAATTGTGATATGATTTGTAAGTTGCATATGGCTTGAATTTTGGTTTGATGGATCATACTTAGTGTATTGGAATTAATTAACATCAATAGAGAGTTGAGGTATTAAAATGTACATTTGGACAAGGAAAAATTGTCAAATCGCAAGATAGTTGGTACATGAAAATTAGAATGACTAAGCCTATGACTTGGTGACATTTGGTATAGCTAATGTATTGACATTTGGAAACATTGTTTAAATGAAAAATGGGCTAATAGATGTGTGACATTTGGTAGCTTAAATGGAGGACAAATTTGACACATGCATTGGTGACATGTGCTACTCCAATATTAGGACACCTAATAGTAGGTGTAAACTTGCAAGAAGTTTCTGCAGCCTCCATTGAAGCATCTCCATTGAAACCATTCACGCACTCTTAGCTCTGATTTTTTGCTTCAATTTCACTTAGAATTCTTGCAAGATATTGCATTAAGAAAGCTACCATATACTATCTTCTATATTGTTGTCTTTTGATGTTGTAAGAGCATCCCAGTTTCACTTGGATTTTAGATTTGTGTAGGTTATTTGGAAGGCTAGTTTAGCTTGTTCTTTGGAATTAGGAAGGTAAGGAAATTATAAACTTGATAGCATGTAGTAACGAAAATTCTTGATGCTTGAATTGGGATAGAATATGTGTTGAGTTGATGATACAATAAGGTCTAGAAAATGATGCTTGTATGATAGATTTTGCTTTAGTTTTTGATGCATGAAAGACTATAATTTATAAGTTGTCTAATGTATGATTTTTGAACTAGGTTTTTGAGTGGAACATGAGGGATTCTATTAAGAGAAGTATCCCATATGAAATTGGGACGTTGCTGGATAATCTGCATGTGTCTTTGGTGTTACTTTCGCATAATAAAACTGAAGTGAGTTTATTGTAGTGGTTCCACTGAATAGACATCGGTATTTTAGCTATAACTTAATATATAGATATACAAAGGGTGATTTTAATTGTAGATTAAAATAAGTACATATTTCTACAATTTTCATGAAAGAATAGAATTTTAGTTCTATCTCTAAAGGTTTTGAAATTTGGATTGAAGTCGAGTACTAGTTGTTGTCACTATTTGAGAACAATCTGTAGCATTTTGGGCATAACTCTAAGAATAATGAACCAAATTGCATTAACTTTATTTCACTAGAAACTTAAAACATATAGGAACCTTTTTTTTATAATAACATATTACCTAGAAACCTCGATTTCTATGTTAGAATGGCCATAAAAAACTAACCTAAAAATTTTTCCTAAGAAAAACTAGAAAATTGCAGGAAAAATGGGAGATTAGCTTCTGTCACGATCGTGGGGAGCTACACCATGATCATGGGAAGTGCTTAGGAAGGGAAAATGTTGGTTTTAGACAATTTTTGGACTATTTAAGGTTAAGGTGCTTAAGAATAGTTTAATTGAACTTAATTAAGGTTGAAAATGAGCCTAGATGATGCTAGATTAATTGAGTAGAAGTTAATCTAGTTATGGACTATTAATTGATGTAATAAGTTAAAGAATGTGTGATTAATTAATAATGTGACTAATGTTGAAATGTATGGTATGTTTAAGATGAAGGTGTTTTTAAGAATACAAATGTGTTCTAAGAGTTTTATGTGATGTGAATTGGACATGCATATTTGAGAATTGGGAATTTCTACGATGTTATATAATATGTAATGACTTAATGTTTCATTGATATATTGATGCAAATGCTTATGTTTGAAAGGCATATTGAGTGTAATCAAAGGGAGTGAATATGTCTTATATGAGAAAAATTCAATCAAGACATATATTATTTGCTTGTGATTTTGAAATCTGAAATGAATTGTTTTAAAACTGTTAAGTCCTAGTCATAGGTAAATAGGCATGCCTAGAAGGGTCTATAGCTACTCCTATGACACTTTGGTGTTGACACTTCGGTGTCTCCTAATAAAGACACTTCGGTGTCTGAGACATAAGCCTCTCTTTTTCTAGTCCCGTTGCCCACTTCTGTAAAAAGGATTAGCAGACTAACACGTTTATATTTTGATACATGTTTAGTTTTGATATAAACAAGTTCTGATCTGATACAATATAAGCTCTGATTTAATATAAAACATATTCTGATATGATACAAGCTAAATTTTAATCTGAAAGGATTATATCCTAGTTTGATATTCAATCTTGTTACCTGTACATTCTGTTATGATATTTATGAGTTTTGTTATTATGCAAGAATGTTCTGTATTGATGAATCATAATTTGTTTTGAGACATATAGTTTGGATTACTCTGTAATATGAACAATTATAGATTGTTGTGATAATATAATAATATTAGATGACTGTTAGAAACAGACATTATTATACATTATATTTAGTTATTCCCCAGTAAGTTATATGCTTAGCATGGTAGTTTTGCCTCTGTGTAAGTTCTGATAAGAAGGCGAGACTGGGACAAAGACAAACGCAGTGGCCAAAAAGAATGTGTTTTGTTCTGGAAATGTTCAATTTGTTTTTAAGTTGCTTTTCAATGTAATGAGACATGCTGTATTTTGTGTTTTATTTAATGGTTTGTAAAAACCTTAATACAGTTTGGATTTGGATTTAAGGCTTGTATGTAATAAGTAACATGTGTATGTAATGTTCTGAATATGACATAACCATTAATGAATGAAATGCATGTTCCTTGAGTTTCTAGAAATGCTTTAGTATGTTTTGGATTATTTTTGGTTATGTTTTGTGTAGCATCAACATATCCTCCCAGGTGGTATGTGGTTGTTACATTTTCTCCTTTGCTACAACATATAGTACGATTTTGTAGTTTATCCTTATAGCTTTTTCTTTAATAATGTTGGAGTAATTGCCAAAAATTCTTGAGTTCCTTTCTTTACAAATGGAGTAAACTAATATGCTAAATGCCATATTGAAAAGTTTTAGATCCCCTTTTTATTTCATCCTTAAGCTAGATACATAACTACATATATTTTTCAACCCCATAGTTTAGACTTGCAAATTAAAGGTGTATAACAATTGATTCCATAGACTAGTTAAACGGCCACTCAAAGTATAGGTGATCTAAACATTCCTAGAAGTTGAAATATAAAACCCACCATATGGAGTCATTCACTGGGAACTTACAGCACGCCTTTTGTATTGAGTCTTCCAAATAGTACTAACCACATTGTGAATGAGTGAGGGGGAATAACATGAGCATCCTATACAAGCTTGTACCAAGAATTGGGAGTAGAATTCTAAAACAAATCTCTTTATAAGAAGAAGTGGCAAATTTCTTGGATTTTTCAACTTTCCAAATGATGCAATCTTCCTTAGACTAATCTGGAAAGTAAGTTGGCCAATTTGTAGTGATAAGATCACTGACATTCCCAGAGACAACTGCTTTAAGATGAGATTGATCTTAAAAAAAGGATCTAAGTAATTCCAGTTATCATAACAAAAATTAGTAGCCTTACCATTACCAATTCTACAGTGAATCAAAGGTTACATTATCTCCCTTAATATGAGAATTTGCTAAAATGTCTAAGACTGTATAACACTAGGGGTTTATTATATAGACACTTACACTTTTTCAAATAATAACTATGCACCCATTTCACCCACAGATTCTCTTTCTCTATGCACAGTTTCCATAACCTCTTAACTAACAAGATCTGCTTATTCTCTTGGTGAATGTGATGCTTAATCCTAGACAGTGACGGATGAGCATTGGGGGCAAAATTTTGACACCATAAAAAAACTTTAAATATTTTGCCCCCACTCAAAAATTTTTAAATATTTTGCCCCCACTCGAAAAAATTTCTAAATCCGTCCCTGCTTCTAAATATTTAGACAGATAAAGAGTACCCACTTGCCCCCACTGCCTCCAAAAAAATTTCATATAAAAATATTATTATTTTAAGTTTTGATCCCATTAAAAAACTTTAAATATTTTTCCCCCACTTAAAAATTTTTAAATATTTTTCCCCCACTTAAAAAATGTTAAATATTTTGCCCCCACTAGAAAAATTTATGAATCTGTCCCTGATCCTAGATATTTAGACAGATAAAGAGTACTCTATTTAATATAAAGGGGATTTTGCATGTAAAAACAATTCCACTTTATATAAAATGGTTTATCAATCTACCAATGGTCTTTATGACTCTCTTAGAAATGGCTAAATGTGAAGACTAATAAGAGAATAAATTGTATAGTAAAAGAGTTGCTAATTACAACCTTCGCTCATATGATAAAAATTTGCTGCACCTAGTCTATAATCTCTTTTGAATTAAGTTAACTAGAGGACTACATTCTTCAGCACTCAATTTTTTTATAGAGATGGGCACACCAAGGTACTTAAAAGGAGGCTTAGCTAGCTTCAGTCCCAAAGAACCTATAAAGTCATTGACATAAGAAGGAGAGCCTAAAGATAACATATAGGAAGTGTTATCTGGATTGAAAGTAAGGCCTGATGTAGCTTTATATTCTTCTAGAGAATCAATAAATGCCCCAATTGAAAATTGATCAACACCGTAAAGCATAAGTAAATCATCTGTAAATAAGAGATTGGTGATTTTTAGTTTACTGCAATTACAATGATACTTGAAACCAAGTTGTTTGTTGTTACATATTATAGTGATCCTTGATAGAATTTCCATGCATGTTGCAAACACGTAGGGTGAAAAAGGGTCACCTTGCCTAAGTCCCTAAGTAGCCTTAAATATCTTAATTAGTTCCTTATTTATAATGAATGCAAAGAAAATTGAGGTAATGTAATCTAAGATCCAGTTTTTAAACTTACATGGGTTGACTCTTTGATGAAGTCCCAACTCATAGAGTCAAATGCCTTAATAAAATCAAATTTCAAGGCACAATTTTTGTTGGTTTTGCCAATATTATAGCTGCTAAACAACTCCTAACTAATAAGTGTATTGTCACTAATATATCTCCCACTTATGTAAGATTCTTAGCTTAGATTGATAATTTTCTTAAGTGTTTTCTTCAATATATTGGCCAATATCCTCAAGATAAGCTTATATATTACATTATAATACGTAATGGGTCTACCATCATTCAAATAAGAGGGATTTGCATCTTTGGAACTAAGTATAAGTAAGTTTTATTCAACTCATTAAGCATTTTCCTTAAACACAAAAATTCTAGGACTGTGTTGATGATTATTATTCTATTAATATCCCTGGTTGACTGAAAAAAATCTAGTATTGAAACCATCTAGCCTTGGGACCTTAACGAGGTGAAAGGAGAATAATATGAACCATATTACTAGAAGTAATATCCCTAGTAAGTTCAAAGTACTCTTTAATGTGCACAGAACTTTCTAGTGAAGCATGAAGGTCCTGAGGACGTGATACTACCCTTCAGCTCCTTCTCAAAATCTTCTTAATTTTTCATGTGTCAATTCTTTAAGCTTCTATTGGTCTCATAATATATTGCCCTCAAAATCTATAATAATTTAGATTTTTTATTTCTTCTACCTTGTACAACATTGTAGGAATATTTTGGCTTTTTATCCCCTTCACTAAGCCGTTGGATTATGGATTTTTTTCTTCATTAGGAATTGTAAACCTTTACTATAATCATGTATTTCCTTAACTTAACACTCTTCTATATCTTACATGTGGGTTTTAGGGGATCCTTTGCTAAATTTTATTGACACTAATTGTGATCGTCAAGTTCTTTCTTTATTTCCATCAACATCATATATGTACCTTTTCATAAAGCCTTGATTAGCTCATATTTAGCATATTTTAGCTTTCAGATAAATTGGTAAGCTTATGATTTTATGATATAGGTGCTAATCCCCTTCATAACTATCTGATTGAAATTATGATGCTTAAAAAGTGAATTATAAGGCTTCAATGGTGCTCTTCTCTTAGGCACTGCGTATCTGACTTCAACTTCAATAGGAGTATGGTTAGGGAACATAAAGTTATTAAAGGCTACAATGGTATAAGGAAAAAAACTAAAACCAATTCAAATTGACTAGACATTTATCTAATTTCTTTTGAATGAACATTAAACCTATTTTTTTGTGTGTCCATGTGAATTGATGACATGTGTATCTTAAGTCAGTCAAGCCTAACGCATTGGTTCGTATTCGTGATCTTTGCATTATTGGACCTATAATACAATTGTAATCCTATAAAGAGTATTTAAAGGGCATGGGAACCAAATCCAATTAGCTTTTGTTCCCTCTACCACTTACTTCTTTAAAACTCCTAGTTTTTAGCATAAATTGTTGAGATGGCTATTAACACCTAAGAGATTTCAAAATAACATCGTAGTGCAAACATTGGTTAGAAAATGATCAACTCCTTAAATGTAAAACTTTAGGATCAATAGAGAGTATAATTTTACCATTAAGTGTGCATGATGATTGCTTATTGTCGTGTAATGCTCCTCTAAAAGCTATAGTACTTTTTGAAAGGATTCCTATTTTATTTTGATCTTAATCAGATTAAAAAAATATGGCCTCCTTAGTTTTAGATAATATTTGAGAGCCATTTTTTATTAGGAGAGTTTAGTCCCCTAACATTCATACAAGTAAACTCATTTAAAGGAGTTAAATCCATCCTTCTTCCTTTTAGATTTGGCATTGGTCTTAGCCCTGCTAGTATTTACCTCAACTTGTACTGGAGTCTCCTCTAAGTTAACATCATCTTCCTTAATAATATATATATTTACAGTGTTTTTGAACTAGTTTCCTTTCCCTCAACTTTATTTTGCTTAATTATGAGGTTATCCCCATTTGCATAAGTAATAGACTCACTAGACCCTATACTTTGGGATTGACCTAAGGTATATACCTTAACAATTCCTTTTTTTTAGTAGCTTCTAAGGATATTTAATCTTGATATCATCTTTAATTATCCTTCGATCTTCAATCCAAAAAATAGGAAACATAGCTAGAGAAGCAAAAGTTTGCCTACAGATTAGTAAACATTGAAGGAGTTTAATTAGGGAAGTAAGCCACTTGCTATAAAACTATAACCCCAATCTTGATCAAGAGGATTGTTATCTATGAAATAGTCACTCTAAGGGACATTTCACTAATAAATCTTACGAAGAATGGATGGTCAAAATGGGTACTTGAGCTGGTTGGTATAAACTAATCTAATATAATATGTAATGCCTAGAACTTCATTTCTATATAGTCGATAGTAAGAAACAAGTTGAGGACCATTGATAGGATATAATATTTGAATCTTCAAAAGACATGTATCTTGTGTTAGGAAAGGGAGGAAAATTTAGAGCATCTATTCCATTAATGCAAATTTTCCAATGTAGTTTAGTGTGAGATCAATAGGCTTTATCACTGACAGATTAACTTGAATACACTCTCGAATAACTTCATAATCACAATAGGCTTTTTGAATGTAACCTATCAGTATTTTTGATTAACCTAGGAACTTATTTGAAAGAAATATAGAATTTAAGAATTGCAAGATATTCTTAAGAAAAGAATGAGTAAAGGAAGTCGTGCAGGAAAGTGTGATACTAAGCATTAAGAAGCATGTACTATTATGTAAACAAGCACAAGATTATAGTGACAACATAGCTCAATCATGGAGTATTAACTAATATGAAGTTTCATCTTACAAAATGATAAGTTGAAGTAAGAATTTAGTAATAGACAATCATTTTATTCCTATGGTGTTGAGGGATTGGTATTAGATACTGTTGTTTTATTGGTTCACCTCTTTGGTAAATATTTACTTTCATATTTCATTATTAAATTCAATTATTATCTTTAAAAAATTGAAATAATAGACTGATTAATAGTAATATCTTTTGTTATCATCAAAACATTCATTGGGATATCCCTTTTTTTAATAATCTCCACCTTTTTACGATGACAAAACATTTGAGATATTAAAGAGTAATAATAAAATTAAGAAAACAAATAACTATCAAGAATGTGATTAGATCAGCCCTAATTCATACATAAAACAAATACAATATCAAGAACATAATTCAACATTAAGAAAAAAAAGAGATTCAATATTAGAGAAATATCTATATATGTAGATAACATAAATGTACTCAAGCATGTTTAGTAAAGTGCAAGGAATTCAAAAAAATAAAACTATCACTCCCCCTAAATGTAATATCACCGTTCTTTCTCCCCTCTTTTTGAAATAATGAAAAAGAACTCAATTATTCAAAAATGCATAATACAAAGTGTCATGCTTTAAGCTAACTTAGTTAAAAAAGTAAAACAAATTTGATTATAAAGCAATAAAGCAAGTTTTAATAGAGTAGAGGTTTGAATTGTAAAAAATATAAGCATAATTTCAATATTCAATAATCAATTAAAAATGTATAATTTTGGAAGCCCCAAAACTTTAAAATAATGATAGAACAAAGTACTCAAATTATATGCTCTATGTCTAATTGGAACATTGTTGATCCAAGGATTGAATTATGCAAAAGATATTAATGGAAAGGTTAATCACAAAAAATAACTTAGAGTATATCTAGGAAAGCTCACATAATTCACCTAATAATCAAATCCTCTAGAGGTAGGATAAGATAACAAAGAATAAATATCTCCAAGCTTTAAATGCTCACTCAATACCAAAGCAAAAGGCTAGAATCAATTGGTTAATAGAAGGTGATATATGCTCTAGTTTTTTTTCTATAAAGCCATAATTACTATAAGGAGCACCAACAAAATAAACTATTTACACATTAAAAAGGAAGTAATGGTGTGGGAACATACTTATATTAAGGAAGTGGCAAGTGACTATTTCAAAAGTATATTAAGTGCTTCTGTGCCATCCAAGACTTGTCAATCTTCCTAAGACCTTTGATTTTTTAGGATTAAGTAGCCTTTCTAAATAGAGACTTTTGATAGGAAGATACAGAGCTAAGACTCAAATCCTTGAACCCATACAAAGCCTTAGGATTTGATGGGTTTAATGGTAACTTCTTTAGACATTCATAGAATTGGATTAGAGCCTTAACCTCTAAATCTATCTTGGAATTCTTTACAAGAAATTCTCTCCTAACCACCATTAACCTACCCTACATCACCCTTATTCCAAAATCCTATAATCCTAATAAGATGAGTGACTTTATACCCATTTCCTGTTGTAATACCCTTGCGACTAGGTTGAAACCTATACTTCCTAATCTCATTTATAACACTCAAGAAGTCTTTATTTATGGTAGGTGTTTGGGGATATTTAATAGTTTCTTAAGACTCTTTAAAGTCTATATAAGGAAAGGAACTAGCAAAATGTGTGTTATCAAATTTGATTTAAGAAAAGCATTTAATTCTATTAATTGGGATTTCCTTATTTAATAAATGCTTATTTTAGGATTTTATTACAAGTTTGTGAACTAGATTCACCAATGTATATTTACTCCCTCCTATAGCATCATAGTGAATGGTGAACCTACTCATTGGTTCAAAAGTAGGAGGGTCATAAAACAAAGAGGCCTACTCTCACCTTATTTGTTCCTATTTATACCAAAATACTGAGTATCTCTATCAGAGATGCGGGCATGACTGTGTACATCTTATGTAACAGCCTAGACCACCCGCTTGCAGATATTGTCCGCTTTGGGCTTGGCCCGCACGGTTTTGTTCTTCCAGACTCACCCCAAACTG
>JANIIA010000008.1:11626730-11646299 GCA_027478495.1 Erythroxylum alaternifolium | reverse complement strand
AATCCGTGTCAAAAGAAAAGGTATTTTGCGCATCTTGTATGTTTTCGGTTATACGTTATGTTGTGTTATGGTCTTTTTCGCAGCGTATTGTGAATACTTGGGCCATACGCGATCAAACACAAACAACAGGGACACTTGTTCTTAAGGAAAAAATTAGACCGTGCTTTGGTAAATCAAGACTGGCTACAGTCCTTCCCTAGAGCATTAGTGTTGTTTGGGGACTGTCTTTGTTCAGATCATGTACCCACTTTTATTAATCAATTGACTGTTGGGACTACAGTAGGAGCTTCATTTCGGTTCTTCAATGGGTTAATTTAGGTTGAAGGCTTTATGGATGTTATCCATCAGGTTTAGGAGAGAGAGGTGGTTGGGTATAAAGCTTTCCAATTAATGCAGAAGTTGAGGTATGCTAAGGTTGCTATAAAACAATTTAGTAGAGATAGAAATCATGATTTGAAGGAATTGAGCAAAGTTACCTCAAAGATACAGGGACTATGTTATCTGAATCTTAACAATGTAACTCTTCGGGCTCAAGAAGTGGAGAGATTGAGGAAGTACCAAGATGCTCTGAAACTGTAGAATTCAATTACCCGACAGAAAACTCGTTTGAACTGGCTCAAAGATGGGGATGTCAACTCAAAGTTCTTCCATGCTTTGTTACTGGCGAGACGGAATATAAACACCATCATGGAACTCCAGGATGGGAAAGGTAATCTTATTTCTGATAAGAAGGGGTTATCTGAGCATATCCAAGCTTATTTTGTGAATTTAATACAAAGCTCCACTAATCAACAAAGCAGGTTTGGGGTTGGGAATGTTCTTGAGTATTGTCTAGATCAAATGATGCAAGAGATGCTACTTGAGCCTTATACAGCTCTTCAAGTGAAACAGGTGGTGTTTAGGCTCAATAGTTCTAAGGTGCCGGGTCCGAATGGATTTTCTGCGGGTTTCTTCTAACAAACATGGGAGATCACGAGACCTCTACTTACAGAGGTTGTATTGGAATTTTTTCCCTCGGGGTCCATGTTTAAGGAGATTAATCATACTTTTATCTGTTTAGTTCCTAAGATAGAGAGGCTGTCGAAGATTATGGATTATCGACCGATCTCTTACTACTCTACGATTTACAAGATTATTGCTACTTTACTAGTGGACAGGCTAAAAAAGGTGTTGGTTGAGGTGGTCAGTAAAGCATAAGGGGATTTTTGGCCAGCAGGAAATATTGGTGATAATATACTGATTTTACAAGAATTGATGGGGGAATACTAGTCTGGAAAACCTATTAAAAGTTGTGCTTTGAAATTGGATCTTTTCAAAGCTTATGATACGGTCAGTTGAAATTACTTGAAGTTATACTTATAAGTGATACAATTACTAGGTAGGTTTCGAGGTTAGATTATGCAATGCGTTTAGACTTCATCTATGAGCATATTAGTGAATGGGATGCCTACTAAGCCTCTCTTCAATAAGAGGGGGATTAGGCAAAGGGATCCTCTTTCCCCTTACCTCTTTACTTTGGCGATGGAGGGACTCTCTAGATTGATTTCGAAACTGGTACATAGTAATGGGTTGTTTCAATATCATCACCATTGTTGGGAATTGCAGTTGACCCATTTGTGTATGTAGATGATGTATTCTTATTTTGCAAGGCTGACCCTCAGGTTATCAGGATGATGATGAACATGGTGAGCATCTTTTCTGGGTGGTCGGAGATGAAGGTTAATGAGCAGAAGAGTAGAGTTTATGTATCTTCGGATGTCCAGAATGTTGAATGGATATAAAACTTGGTGGGTTTTACAAAGCAAGATATTTCTTTTAGCTACTTGGGAGTACCGATTACTACAGGTAAATCAAAATATTTAGAATTCATTCCACTGATAGAAACATTGAAAGCTTGTATCCTTGTGTGGCAGAATAGATTCTTATCCTTAGCAGCTCGTGTCTCTCTGATCGATTTTGTGTTGAGTAGTATGCACATACATTGGGCAACCCATATGGTTCTTCCGAAGAAAGAGATTAAAGATTTGGAGAGGGTGTTAAAAATCTTTTCTATGGTCTAGGAAATCAGAAAATTGTAAAGGGGCTAAAGTAAAATAGAGTGAAGTCATTCTTCCTAAGAAACAAGGGGTTTGAGTATTATGTCTATTAACTGAATTCATCGGGTTCTACTCTTTAAGAGGATATGGAGATTATTTGTGGATAAGGAAGCCTTGTGGGTAAAATAGGTGCAGACTTACTATCTTCAAAATCTCAGTTTTTGGCAGCTCCAGGGTAATCGAAGGGACTCGTGGATTTTTAAGGGTTTGTTGAATCTTAGAGAGTTGATTTACCCTTGCTTGAAATATGAGGTAGGAGATGGTGAAGAAATTCGGTGGTGGTTTGATAATTGGTTAAATGTCATCCGTTTGTGGAGTTGTGAGGACATACATGTGCTACAGAGCAGGATCCCTAAGGAGGCCTCGGTTGTGTTGATTGTGCAGAAGTTCCCAAGACTTCAATTACTTCACCATTCCCATCTATTGGAAAGGTATTTACCTGACACTCTGATTACTGGTAAGAAGGATAGGATAAAGTGGACTTTGCATACTGGTGGCATTTTAACAATAAATCTGCGCATAATTTACTTGTTGACCTTGGTGTAGCTGTGTCATGGTTTGAAATAGTTTGGAACCAGGTTTGCCTCAAGGCTGCCATTGTTCTGTGGTTGGTGATGAAAAATCGACTGAGAACTAAAGATAAATGGTTCAAGTTTATGACCCATTATGTGTTTTATGTAAACATGTGAATGAGACACGCAACCATTTGGTTTTTGAATGTAGCTATAGTAAATCGGTGTGGAGTATAGTTTTGCATTTGATTCAACCCCCTAGGTTTTCTTTTGTATGGGAGGAGGTATTGGATTATGTCATTCGGTATGCTAAGTCTGGTTATAAGGATGGTTTGCTACTCCAGACATCCCTCTAGATGGTCATCTACTATCTTTGGTGGGAAAGAAATAGGCAAATTTATCTGCAAGAGGAACAACACCACTCTGAGCTCACAGTGGTAATCGTCAATTTGATTAGAGAGACGCTCTTAGGTCACAAGGGATAGGATAGTTTCAGCCAGGTGGTCAAATCGCGCTAGTTTTTTTAAACCTTTGATGAATTGATTGAAACCTTTGTGTAGAGTAGGGTAATTTGTGATTGTGAGATCCTTGTTGATGATTATGTACATAGTTTATTTTTGGTTAATATAATATCCTTTTAATTCTAAAAAAAAATTAGAAACCTAGAATCCGGAAACTTATGTACATTAATAATTTCTAGAAATTCTAGAAAATTTAAAGCTACCATATGAACTTATGATGGAGGTGTCTTTGTCGATTACAGGAAATTGTGTTTTTGATGATTAATGGGGACTTGATGAACAAATTGTTATGTTTTTATTTTGGTTTTTGAAAAAGTGCTTTTTTCTCGCGGATAAGTTCGAAGAGATGAGATTTTGAGGGTGTTGTGACACTGTTTGTGGAATTATATTATTGTTGTTGTTGTGAGTGGAGTCCTTGCCATGGTCTAGAATTTTTGGTTGTATATTGTCGATGGTTGCTGTTGGATAAGGCCCCGCTGGTGAAAAGTTGTCTTGTTATGGATACAACGATAATAAGCTAGCACAAGGTAGGACTCGCAGTAGTGTCAACAGTAAATAAAGTTAGGGAGACTAGGATCTTAATTTTGAGATTAGTGTTTCTAGAATAAGAAGGATTTATTTAGGTCTAAAACACCTTATTCTAAGAATAAAATAATGCTTATTTGGTCACAAGTAATCCTAGAACTAAATTAAAGATGTTTGAATATGACATTTTAAGTTGGATATTAAATTTATATAGTTTTAGAATTAATATAATCTTAGAATTAACATAATCTTAAAATCTGAATAAATTTGTTCTAAGTTTAGAGCAAGATATTCCTAACTTAACCCAATTATCAAATTTAATTTGAAAGAGTTTTAAAATTCAAAAATCAATTTCATAATTAAAAGTAATTATTTTTTTAATGTGATTAAAAATAATAATTATATTGCTTCCTAATAGAATTTTAAAAAAAGCTAGAATTAGAAAATATTTTAATTAGTTTATAATTAATTAATTATACTATTTAAAGATAAGAAAAGTATTTTCTTAAGTAATTTGGAAAAGTGTTTTTTAATTAAGGTTATTTATTTCACTTTAGTTGAGATAAATTAAATTTATTATTTTATTTTGTTTCCAGAATTATTATTCTATTTTGTTTAGAGTGTAATTGTTGTCTTCCATTGTTATAAAAATACATTAGAAGTTTTGTTTATTGATAGACTTGTTGAGCATAGGGATGACAAATATGGCTCAGCCTGGGCTGACTTTAGCCTTAGTTGACCGAGCCATGGGTCGGGACTATTTGACCCAATTGGGCTAAGGGCTAGCAGGGGCCGGAGCTGGCCCGTGGCCCGATGGAAACCACAAAAAGACATCATTTTATAATTTTTTTTTTGAAAGTATAAGGTCGGGTCTGGTAGACGATTGGGTCAACCGGGCCCTGCCTGGCCCCTTTGCCGTCCCTAGTTGAGCAAAACTCAAGGCATCTTTATCTTGAAAAGTTTGGCTTTATAAAAATTGGTCCTACTTAATTAAATTTATATGATTTCAATGACCAAACTCATTATCACATGAATTTAGAGACATGGTTATAAATAACACATAGGATATGTTTCGACAAGGGTTGCCACTTAATGAATTTAGGAATCACATCAAATATGATTGATAATAATATTATCTACCTAATTTTAAGTTTAGGTAGTTTTTTGATCAAATTTAAGATTAACTAAATTTCAATGATCAAATTTAAGATTAACTAAATTTAAGATTAGCTAATTTTCAGTTTAGCCTATTAAAAGCATAAAAATGGATTATAATTGAAGGCATTTGTTTTAGTATGATAATAGTTGTCATAAGAAGAAAATTATTGCATGATTTTTCTTATCAATACATGATAGAGATTAGTGATAGTAATAGGTTAGACGGGCTTAAGCCTCTAGCCTTGTCAGCAGCTTGAGACCTGATCAGGCTAAATTATTCAAGTCTGATGCTCGAGTTCTTTTATTAAAAATTTAAAATTAAATTAATTAATAATTGAGGATAGAATTATAAATAATGAAAGAAAAGATTAAAATTAAATTGCAATTTTCAATTGATTAATAAAATTATAAATTTTGAGATTTTATAATGAATGAATATATAAAACTTACATATAGTGATAAAATAAATAAGATGAAACTACATTCATTAATGTAGGAGGATATGATTACAGGAAATAAAAGAAAAAGATTATAATTGAAGTAAGCAATTCGGTTAATTATAATTATGAATTTCAATTGATTAAGAAAATTTGAAATTTTATAATGAATGAATATATAAAAACTTCCATATATTAATAAAATGAATAAGATGAAACTAAATTCATTAATAGTAGAGTATATGATTATAGGAAATGAAAGAAAAGGATTATAACTGAAGTGATCAATTCAATTAATTATAAAAGAGTTGTGTTCCCTATAATGAAGGCATGGGCCTTGCAAATTGGAGTCAACATGGTCTCACAGAAGTGTTGGTGAATGAGGAGGACATCTTTTTCTTCAGATTTTCCAGTAAGAAGGCTACATTGAAGGTGATTGAGTTTAGACCATGGCACATTTATAAGAAACCAATATTCTTACAAACTTGGAGACTTGGGTTAGTTTTGGATGAATTATGAACTTCTAACATACTTATTTGGATGTGTATTCATAGAGTATCGCTTAAGTACTAGACCACCAAAGGGTTAAGCTACCTATGTAGTTATGTGGGCAAACCTATCTTCCTAGACCAAGCTACAGTAGATATTAGAAGAATCAATTTTGGGAAGGTATGTGTTCTTATGGAAGCAATGAGGGACCTTCCTGCAGAAATCCCCATCATGAGACTTAATGAAGATTTGGAACTAGTAGAGGATGTTGTGATGGTCTCATATGCCTAGAAGCTAGAGACACAAGTTAAAAAAGCTTGGAAACCTATGGGAAAAACTTTCAAAACTAGGGATTTTGAGGAATTGACTATAAATTTGGCTCAGGAGAAAGTGGAAACAGTTCATACTATGAAGGATATAGGAGAAAATATAAATAATAAAAGACAAGGTTTGAACATATGGGAGATAACACGTCCTACAATGTAAGCAAACTAAGGAAATGAACATAGAGACCAATAAAGAAGACTTTGTGATGTATAACAAGAAGAAATCTAGAAAGAAGAAGAAAAATTCTTCATCTGATATGAAAGCATGATTATAGCAGCATAGAATGCCAGGGGTTTTAATTCCCCTACAAAACAACTTAATATCAAGGAAACAATTTGGGATTTCAATCTAGATGATTTTATACTTTTGAAAATGAGGATAAGGAAGGATAAAGGATCTATACTCCATTTTTTTCCTACTAAATGCAAGATTATTTATAATTTTGTATCCCACTATAATGGGAGGATCCTAATCCTTTTCAATAAGGATAAGGCAGAAATTACAGAGCTTGATAAAAATGAAAAGTACATACATATAAGAGTAAGGTGCCTGCCAATGGGGAAGGAATATATGGTGACATTTGTCTATGGATTAAACCACATGTTTCATCCTTGGTTGTTACTTGGAGACTTTAATACAAATCTTAAGCATGATAAAGCAGAAGGTAAAATCACTACTAGAAATCACGGTGATGATTTCAAGGGGTGTGTCCAAAGCATCAACGTTTAAGATCCATAGCCAACATAGAATGGTTTCAGATATACCCAAAGTCATTTGCTTCTTACCCTAAACCTAAATGCTCAGATCACACCCCAATTGTTGTTTATACAGTAGAAGATATAAGGGGGAGGAAATCCTTATTCAGATTAAACAATTTTTTAGTAGATATGGCAGGATTTGAAGAGTCTTTGAAAAAAGGGTGTAATAAAGAAGTGAGGGGTATCAAATAATACATTTGTGCTAAGAAGACACAGGTGATCAAGGAATAACTTAAATGTCTACTCGGGGATAAAATAGGGAATACAAAGCAAGCATTTTTTAGGGCCAAACAAGAACTGGAGAGGTTCAAATTGAACTTTATAAGAATCCTACAGTTAAAAAATATAAGAGTAGGAGATGCAAGATTTGTCTAGGTATTCCCAGCACCTCTCTATAGAACATTCAATGTTGAAGCAAAAAGCCAGACAAGAGTGGTTGACAGATGGTGATAGGAACACAACCTAATTTTATAGGAAGATAATCTCAAGGCAAGCCTTTAATAAGATTATTAGGTTAAATAAAGATGGGAAGATCATAGATAATAAATTAGAAATAAAAAAAGAGGTGGAAATTTTTTTTGGGAACACTGGGTACTCCCTTCAAGGCAAAATCCACAGTACATTTCATAATGGAGGTACTCCAAAATCAGCACATCAAAAAGGAAAGCAATTTACTGGCCAAACTAATTACTAGAGAAGAGGTTGAGTCACTGTTGAAAGGGATGAAACCTGATAAGGCTCCAAGGATAGATGGTACAAATTTTTTTTTTTAAATAAAAAACTTGGAGAATGATAGGGAAGATGGTGTATAAGGCAATTGAGGAATTCTTAAAAAATAGACAATTATTGTCGGAGATCAACATAACCCTACTTTGCCTAATACTAAAGGGGGAAAAACAAGAAGAAGTCAATGGTTTTAGTCCTATAGCATGCCGTAACACACTCTATAAAATCATAACAAAGGTGCTCTAAAAAGAATGAAAAGTGTGAATCCTAATAATATAGGAAAGCAGCAAGGTGCATTCATTTTAAGTAGACTGATTGGAGATAATATATTACTAGTACAGGCGATGTTGAGGAATTATTCAAGAAAAAGAGGACAAAGGAACTGCGTAATTAAGATACACGTTAGAAAAGTATATGATTGCTTATATTGGAACTTCATCCTCAATTGCATGAAAGTGTACAATTTTCCTACAATATTATGTATAGGAAAAATAGAACATTGTATAATAAGATTCTCCTACAATGTGTTATTCAATGGAGAACCCTTTAACAAAATCAAAGGGGCTAGAGGATTGTGCCAAGGGGACCCTATGTCACCTCTCCTTTTCTTTATAGCAATGGAGTTTCTGAGCAGGTTGCTCGTTAGGGTTATAGAGAGGGCCCCTTTTTTAAATTTCACTCTAAATATAAAAAGCGCGGAATCTTAAGCTCAATTTTGTAGATTATCTACTCCTATTCTTAAGAGTTGATCATCATTCCATTACTTCACTTGTTACAGTTCTAAGAATTCTCACAAAAGTTTCGGGGATGGAAGTACTGTAAAACAACATTGTTTGTTTCTAAACAAAACAAAGTCATTTTTTAGGTTAAGGCACCAAGCCTAAGGCCGACTAAAGGCCTGATTTTTATCTTCATACTAGGCCTAAGGCTAAGCCTAAGACACGGTTAACCAGGGAGATTTTCCATCTCTAATAAAGATCATATATATGTATCATTCATATAATATTTGATACTAAATTTAGATTCAATATTACTAAATTGTTTAAGGCATAATAAAAAACACATTGTAGATTAGAAGTAGTTGATCCAATTTTATACAAATAGGTTCAATGTGTTAGATCAAGGAAGACTTATGCTTAACATAAGCAGAAAGAGTACAAAGTTAGATAACTTTAACTATTCTTTTGTACCATATTAGTTAAATCAATATAATAAGAATTATAAAGTTTCATATAAGGATATACATATCCTTTTAATTATGAATTGTGTGAAACTTGTAAGGTTGAAGAATAACCAATTCAATCTTTGATGAAATAATGATGATGGTATTGAATTATTAAATATATATATGTGATGTATGTAACAACAATTTATTAAATGAAGGATACTCGTATTTCATTATATTTACTAATGACTTCATATGATAAGTCATATATGTTAAATGAAATATTGATTCAAAATTTTAAAGTATTTAAATCGAAGTAAAAATTAAAAATTGAGAATGAACTTTTGAGATTAATATAGTGAGATTTAAAATATTTGGTTATCTAAAAGGTATAAGATTCTCTAAGGAATACTTTTAAACTAAATTCTAAGATTGAGTGATTTTCTATAAGGACAAAAATGCAATATGAAATATTATATGATGCAATATTTATTTCTTATACAGTTATGTCCAAATACAATAACTCACCTTAGAGAGTTTTAATTAAATCAATTAACAAAGTTCCATATTAGATGTAGATTGCTAAGACTTTGAAAAAATCAAAGCTAATGATTTGTGGATGTGATTCTTAGTTGAAGCATATATTATCTAATAAGTTTAGAACTAAATTGGATAATATAAGTTGATATTAAGTTAGTGAAGTTAAGTTCTTAGACATAGGATAAGTTTAAGAAGAGTTATCAAAGTTTGACAGAAAAGTTGTATATCCGTTATAAAATATTACTATTAATTACTATTGAGGATTTGGTATTAAAGTTTTGGAGATGCATCAAAATCATATAGATGACAAAATGTAATGACATTTTAAGTTAACTAATGTATCATAAGCTTTGATGACATGTAAAATGTATGTCAACATCATGATAGCAAAATACAAATAGTTGCATGTAGCGGAGCTAAAAGGTATAGTAATTTGATGGATTCATTAAATTCAACCTGTTAAAAAAATAAATATGAATTATAATTAAAGGCTTTGCTATAGTATGATAATAGTTGTCAAAAGAAGAAAATTGATTATATGACCTTTCTTGCCTATACGTGATATAATAGAGATCATTTATATTTCTAATTCATGTTTATGAGTATTTGATACTTAATTTAGATTCAACCTTACTACAATGTTTAAGGCTTGATAAGAAATAGATTTATTAAGCAAAAGTAATTGATCCAAGTTTATACAAATAGTTTGTATTTATTGGATCAAAAGAGACTTATGTTTACAATAAGTGGCAAGAATTCAAAGTTGGATAGCCAGGCTATCATTTTATACCATATTGGTTAAATTCAATAAAATGATAATTATAAAGTTACATATTATGGTATATGTATCCTTTTGATTTTGAATGGTATAGAAATTATAAAATTTGTTTAATTGAAGTATAATCAACCTTTAGTGAAAGGATGATGATGCTATTGAATTGTTAAATTTATACATGTGATGTATTAAATGGAATAACAATTTATAAAACGGTGATTTCTTATATTTCATCAGAAGTAATAATGGCTTTATATGATATAGTCATAAGTATTAAATGAAATATTGATTTAAATTTTGGAAAAGTTCAAATTGCTTAAATCTAAATAGAAATTAAGTACATCGATGTAGTGAGTTTTAAATTTTGTAGTTATCTATAAGAAATGAGATTCTATGGTAAATACCTTCATAAAAAAATTCCATAAGATTATGGATTTATTTAAGTTATAGTTTGCATTATGTTTTAGTGGGTAATTTAGTATGTTTTTAGTTGTTAATTAAAAGATTTGTGCATGTCCAGGTTTAGAATTGTGTCATTTTGATTATGTGTTTACGTTTTTTATTGTTATGTGGTTCAAAGCATGTTATTAGGCTTAAATTTTAAGCGTTTTAGGTATTTTGATGAGTTTGTTAGTATTTGAGATTAGGTAAAGAAGATTGGAGAAGATTGGGAGAAAGCTCGAAGGAGAAGCCAAAGCCATGATCATGACATACCAGTCACGATCATCACAAAAACTAACCAGTCAAAGTCACGATCATGACATCTTTATAACAATCGTGATAGAAACCAAATAGGACCAGGTCGCAATCATGACTCATTGGCCATGATTGCGATAGAAATTAACCAGTGTAGGTCACAATCATGACTCATTAGCCACGATCATGATAGAAGCCCAATTTTAAGTGTCACGATTGTGACAAGTGCGATAATAGATGCGGAGATTGCTTCCGAACTTAACTTTTGGATCGTAGGTTTCCGGTATAAATTTTTTTTAATAATTACCTCGATATTTCGCAAGCACACAGGTCATTCGTGTAGTACCTAAGGTGTCAATCCCATAAGGAGGGTTAATCTAATCTTAAAATCTAAAGCCAACATAATTCACAATAATTCAAAATGAACAAAACTAAGACAAGAATTAATTTCAATCACGCACTCAATTTCAAGAATCAACTACGAAATAATAACCAAATAGTAGATGCAACACCTAATCAAGAATTAACCTTAAAAACTACCTATTGAGAGAAAGGAGAATTTTATCTATCTTTAATGCTAACCTAATTGATTATGAACTACTGGATTATTGATTCTAGATGGTCCTAGGGTTAATTACTCTCTCTCGAGTTTTAACCATTAACCCTAGTTTATCAACCCTAATCAGATTATAGGAATTGCAATCTCTCGATTAATAATCAATTCAAAACCTAATTAGATCTTAAGTTGTCCAAAAACTACCAGGAATGCTATGCAAGATATCTCTTCGCACAAATTATCGATTTGATTTAATTCTTGTTCAATTAAATTATGTAACTCTTGTTAGCCCAATATAATGATTTTCATTTGATTCACCCTCTCAATCTAACACCGAATTATGCAAGCGTAGAATTTAAATCATAATTAATCCAATAAAAACGCAAACAACCAAATTTCATTAAATCAAGAATAAAACAAACTGAAGGTGAGTTTAGACATCTCAACATTCATACAATTCTATCATCAATGGCTATCCCAATTCTATACAATAACAAAATGGAAAATTAACCGAAGAAAAAATCAGAATGGATGACAGAGATAGCAGTAGCGAGAAACCTCCTATTCGAAGAAGTACTTTGTGTAGGCTTCTTCTCCACGTCTCTCTTCCTTCTTCTCTTTCTCAACCTCTCAATGAACTCTCTAGGGTTTCGAAATTATGGATGATGCAAAAGCTTTTCACCTCTATTCTTATTGTTCTTTAAATACCTTGTGTGTTCTAAGCAACCTTAGTGTTTTTTCAGGGTCAAAAAGATCCAAAAAATCCCTCAAAACTTGAATTTTTTACTCGTTTGTGCATTTACTTGACGTAGGCCATGATCGTGGCATGCAGATCTTGGCTTTTTTTCATGATCATGGCAATCAAGCCACGATCGTGGGTTGTGTCATAGTCTTCTATCATTGTGGGCTAGCTCCGGTGCTTCTGTCACGATTATGGCCTATTGTGCCATGATTGTGGGATGTTGTTTCGGCCTTAGTGTCTTTGAAATTTCTCCGTTCTTTGATGTTGACCTTGAAACAATAACAAACACATAAAGGTACCTCAGAAACATAATATTTAAGCTCAAAGACTTATACTAACCTATAAACAAACTTAAACACACAAACTAATACAATTCTAACCTAAACACATACTAAACCATCAAATTAACACTTAATACATAACAAACTAAGCCCTAAAATATGATGTAATTCACACTTTTCAACATCCCCACACTTAAACATTTACTTGTCTTCAAGTAAACAAAACAACAGACACGTAACACATAATGCAGTAATGTGACAATGGCTTTAATTTCATGAAATAAATTTAACTTTAAACACAATCATTCAAGTTATGTCAAATCATTAACAGACAAAATCTGCATCTAGGGGCTTTAAACTAAATATACATATTAATCCAGATCAAAGTGTTAATTTATTTACCTTTTCAATTGCACATACACATTAATAATTCTTTGGTCATTCATACTCTGTAACTACTTCGAAGCATCTTTTCATGAAAATCCAAGCTATTACAAGTCGGTAGGTTTTTATTAAAAAACACACATTTTTTTATTTACTTATTTAAACAAGGACCTAGTCTTTTACTCGGAGGCAAATATTGGTGATGAATGTTGATTCGGTTACTCGACTAAGTAATTTTTATTGAACTGCTTGGTTAAAACGTTATTATAACTTTTTGACACGGAGGCACACATTTGTGATGCGTGTTGATCTGATTACTCAGCTATATCACGTTCTCAACAAGCCACTATCTCTATTCATAACTCGAAGGTCAACATAATAGTTATTTATTTACCAACAATTTTTTTATTTGCCTACCTTGTTATTTTAGCTACTCGTTTCCATGAAAAATACCAATAAAGCTACTTAAGTTGAAAGGCCTTAAATTATGAATGAATGTGACAATTTAGAGGGTGACAAACTTACTCTAAATCCTAATTAAGCTATATTTATCCAAAGATCCCAATTCACTAATTTTGCGAGCTAATGATTATTCACAACCTAATAGACTATGTTAAAAATTAAATTAATTCCAAGCTATCCATGCCATTGACACAGTTACACAATTCACAAAATGCAACCTAACAACTATCATACAATATGCAAAATCACATTCAAAGAAAAACACATAACCCTCCCCACACTTGAATAACACATTGTCCTCAATGTGAGAAGGAAATAAACATACACATAAGGAAAGAAGAAACATAAATTAAGGTAAAATAAAAATGACAATGAAAACTAAATTTAGAAAGAAAGGTGTTAGACAAAGTCTTATGGAGATGGAGGTGGTGAAGGCGTTAGAGGTGGTAGTTGAACACCCTAAGAGAATTATTTATCCCGGCTCAGCACAATTTACTAAAGTTTTATTGAAAGCTTAAAACAACTCTAACTAAACCTAACAATTTCAATCAAACTACTAAACGTGCTAACTTATGGTTCTTAGGTTAACCTTGCATCCATGGAGGTATCTTAATTATTCGAAGATAAGGAAATCACTTCCTTGTATTTAGGAATATCTTCTACAAGATATAGCTTGCAAAGATGGTCGTTGACTTTAAAAGTATAACACCCTCATTGCTATAAGGTATATACCGGAACATCTTTATGACATTCTAGTACATACCTCATAACAACGGCGTGTTAACTATCAAACTTTCATTTTATCACATGGTAATTTATCCCACTTAATCATGGCATCTACTATCACACAAGAAAGTCACCAAAATTTTTTAAAACAAATTTCCTCTTTTCATTTCAAAAATCTGAATGTACATACATTGTAGCTTTCAACAACCTATACATGTACATCATCATATCCTAATACAAAATATACTACATGAAAGAGGAGATACAAAAGATCTAACTAAATCCTTCAGTCCAGCTAACCGACCTTTGAGTCATATCTTCTTCACAAAAATACAAGAATTAAGCTTCTTGTATGGCCTCAGTAGCTAGAATCCTCTCTCGGTCATGAAATGTCAATGTGTAAATTTTGGGTGAGGTTTACGAACTTAGATGAGGTAACCATCATTGATGGTTCACTCAATTCATGTAACATATCATTTCACATAACAGATAATTCACATCATTGCATTTTTACGTATAATATCACATATCACATTCTCATTTAAGAGTTAGACAATTGCATTTTAGTCAATCAAACATACTCAATAAAAACTATATGGAATGCACATGTGACTCTTTTCAAATTATTACGTTGTTATGACCGAGTGCCTAAACTGTCTCGTATCCATTGTGAATATCGGGCTCATTTATACTGTCACTTATCCGTTGGAGATACATGGCTTATTTTACATAGTGAGCCTTTGGCTCTTAACCACATTGGAGCTTTAAGCTTGTTTTCAGTGGATACTCAAGTCACAACTCTCATTATCTGATCATGCCTTCATGTATAGAATGCATCTCATAATCAATTAATCAATTCAAGAAACAATTAGTTCTTCCCATTCACATACAAGTAGCACTTTAATATGTCATCCATACATCACAATCATCGGACCTTCGTGTCCGGCTTTCAGTTCATAACATTACACATTCATAGGATAAGTCAAAACATAATTTAACATAATAGTAATTGAGTGAGACCGTCTAGGTTACTCACCGTTTGCTTCCGAAGCTGTTGCCTCAAAATTCTAGCAATGTCTAGATGTTGACGTTCCAATTGCTCCTCTAAAACAAACAATATGCACACATCACACTTCAGCACAATTATAAGTATTCATTTATGCACATGTATGTATATGAAATATGTACAATGCATGTTCATGACAATCCTGGGTATCTTTCCATTATTCTAATCACATAATCATACATATTTCCAAACTCACATAAGTATCATTTATACTTATGGTTTATACCTCAATAAAACCATCAAAATCAAAATTCATAACTCATTTCTTCAATTCAGATTTTTTTCCTAGGACACACTTTCAGGTCAACTTTACATGATCAATCTAATAATAAAAATGAAGTAATTTGAAGGTACTTTCTTCTAGAAAATTGATCGTCTATCTCTTAAGTTTCTAATGACACTAAGATCATTCAATTTGGTTCAGTATCCTATGAGTTATGCTCCCGATACCACCAAAGTTGTAGCTTAAACTATACAACTCATATCTGTTAACTTAGATATCTGAAAATTACAAAATTAATACCAGTTGAAAGATAAGGGAATGAACTACAACTTTTGTGAAGATACCTTTGTCTGATTCAGCCTATAGCCATTCAGTTTTTATGACAACATCAAGACATAATTTCTGTCTCGGGTAGTACTACAACCTCAATCAAGACTCAATTTTGCACCAGATATTGAAAGTCTTAAAGACATAATTAAATTTAGACTTATTCAAGAAATTGTATAATTATATCTCTACTTTAATTTGAATTAAGAATCACCTCATTTGGACATCTACAGCTCACGATATCATCAAAATATCAACACATGTTTAATAAAAATCACTAGCATAACAACCCTCGGGTTGCGATCGCGACCCTTTGTGATTACGACTGCCATAAATCACCAGCAATGTCACAATTATGATGCATCATGATCACAACTTCCAAGTTTGCCCAACAGAGTAGCAATCACGACCTGCTTCTGAACCACTACACTCCTTCTTCTTTCTTTTATTTTTATCTGAACTTCACTTCCATTTTAAACCTAGAAAATGAGGTTTTTGGGCAAAGTCTTCTTCTAAACAATTGTTCATCTATGTCTTAAGTTTCTAAAGAACCTAAGTTCATACAATTTGGTTTAGGATTCTGAAAGTTACATAGAATTTACTACATACTGTTCATAAACAGAGACATAATCCAAAACTCAACTTAAAGACAAATTTCAAAACTTTTAGAGACATAATTCAAACTCAATTTATTTATAAAAATTGTAGCCATTCATCTCTTGTTTAATATAAATTAACAATCATCCTATTTGGATATCCGTAGATCAAGATATGTCTAAATTACAGATGCTTATTCTGTAGAAACACTACATTTAACCTATTTCCAGCACACTTCATCATCAATTTCATCCTAATTCATCTCAACAACAACTTATTAATTATCGACAAATCATCACTCTTCCAACCCCATTTTTATGGTCATGCTAGCTCTAACCCATCATCAATACAAAACAAGGCAGAAATTCATTCATTCATTTATCATATTTTTTTTACACTTTCATACACCATTTAACAACACCAAAGTAAAAAATAATTCCATTACCTCTTCATTCACGCACATCATTAAGTCATGAATAGTGTTAGCTCACTAAATTCAATTGTTTTGACAAAAATCTCTTTATAAATCAAACACCCATGAATTTACCTAAGGAATTTCATATTCAAAACAAAACCTCAAATTACTCATCATAATGTCCCATTTACACTAACCAATGAAGATTAAAGCATCACTTACTTGATTTCTCTTCAATGTCTGCAAACACAACAAGAAACCCTAACTTCCCAACCATCATACAATCTTCATCTTCTAAATAAAGGTGGTAGGGTTAGGTTCTTTAGTGACAAATGAAAAAGAGAACAAGATGGGAGTGATGAGTGAAAGATGAAAGCAAGCTTTAGTGTTAATGAAGGCTTGGAGATTCAAAATCGTGAAAGATGAGAGTGAAGAAGCAAGTTACAAAGAGAAGAAGAGAAACCAAGTTAAAGACATAGTTAATTAGAGTTTCATTTGTTAATTTTCCTGTAAGTCAAGTGGGGAGTGGTAGTGACACATGTCACTGCCACTTATCACTCTCCTAGTTTTCCATTTGGACCCTTTTTAATAACTAGTCTATTTAACTCCAATTTCTACTCCAATTGTCTCCAAATACCAATGACATATGTCATTAAATCCCAAAGTCATTAATAAAAATGTTTCACTACCATTCAACTCTTAATTCTACTGCTATTTATCAATTGTCTTGCCACTTAACATTTTTCTTAGTGCAAAATTACCCAAATTTTTTTAAAATTTTCTAAAATTATCCAAAAATTTTAAATTACTAAATACATTCACCTAATCAATTTTCAACAAAATCACATTCACAATTAAATTATAAATCAATTATACCCAGAATGTCTATGAATGCATGTACAATTATTTTCATGTGAAAAAATTCAATATTCAAGACTATGGGCATATCATATAATACATGAGCATGAAATGTATTTTCTAATTTCTTAATAATCTCTCATAATTACTATTCTAGCCTCAACATGGGTAACAAGATGTTACAACTCTCCCCCTCTTAAAGAAATTTTGTCCTCAAAATTCTTACCTGATTGTTCGAATAGGTTAGGGTATTGTCTCCTCAAATGCTCCTCCATTTCCCACGTTGCTTCCTCAGTTGAGTGATTCCCCCAAAGGACTTTCACCAATGGAATGACTCGGTTCCTCAACTGCTTCATCTGACACCCCACTATCTTGATTAGCTCCTCAACATAACTTAAGTTACTAGCAACCTCAATCTCTTGAACCAGTATCACATGTGTTGGGTCCGATCGGTATCTTCGTAGCATATTAACATGAAACACATTATGCAATTTAGACATTTCATTCAGTAAAGCCTGCTTATATGCCAAAGGTATAATCCTCTCAATGATCTTATAAGGATCAATGTACCTAGGGCTCAATTTTCCCTTCCTATGAAATCTTAATACTCCTCTCCAAGGTGACACTCTAAGAAACACTCTGTCTCCTACACTATATTTCATATCCCTTTGATGTTAATCTATATCACTCTTCTGTCTATCTTGAGTCGCTTTAATTCAGTTTCGAATCAATTTCACCTTGTCTACCGTGTCTTGTATCAATTATGGGCCTTTAACCATTCTCAAGCCCTCTTCATCCCAGTACAGTGGTGACCAACATTTCCTGCCATATAAGGCTTCATATGAAGCCATAGCAATACTACTATGATAATGATTATTATATGAAAATTTGATAAGTGCCATATATTAGTCCCATACTCCTTGGAACTCCAATGCACAAGCTCTAAGCATATCCTCAACAGTATTGATTGGCCTTTCTCTCTGTTCATCTGTTTGAAGATGAAATGTTGTACTGAAGTTTAAGTTAGTACCCACAGCAAACTTCAAACTCTTCCAAAATCTGGAAGTAAATCTGGGATCCCTGTTTAATAAAATGGACACTGGAATCCTATGCAGTCTCGGTACTTAATTCACATATCACTGGGCCAACCGATCTAGTGAGTTATTCTCCTTCACTGGTAAGAAATGGACCGACTTAGTCAATCGATCCACTACAACTCATATTGCATCATTCTGCCTCAGAGTTGTAGGCAATACCATAATGAAGTCCATAGTGATTCGTTACCATTTCCACTTCAAAATAGGCAACAAATGTAGCTTCCCAACTAGAGCCTGATACTGAGTCTTAACCTATTGGCATGTCATACATTTAGAAACATACTTCGCCACTTGCTTCTTCATTCTAGGCCACCAAAAATGCTGCTTCAGCGTGTTATACATCTTGATAATACTAGGATACATAGCATAGGCGGCCATATGAGCTTCCTCTAGAATTTCTTTCCTCAAATGATCCACATTAGGCACACACAGCCTCTATTTCAACCATAGTGTCTCATCTCTTAATTCAAACTCGAAACTCGGACTCATCTTCACTTTCTCTATAACCTTCACCATATTAAGATCTTTACTCTGTACCTTTCTGATTCTATCACGTAACATCGGCCTTAACTTCAATGTAGCGATCAAGGCCTCATCTTGCTCCAGATTTAACTCCACATTTAGAGCTCTTAAATGAATCAAGTTTGGTAACCTCGATGTCTGAATCTGAGTTATAGTAGTATTAGACTTTCTGCTCAAAGCATCCGCCACCACATTAGCTTTCTCCGAGTGGTACTCAATTATGCAGTCATAATCTTTCAACAGCTCAATCCATCTCCTCTGTCTCATATTCCACTCCTTCTGACTTAGCAAATACCTCAAACTCTTATGATCTGTATAAATCTAGGATGTCTCTCCATAAAGATAATGTCTCCATATCTTTAAAGCAAAGACAACTGCAGCTAGCTTTAAATCATGTACCGGATATTTAATCTCGTGAGATCTTAATTATCTTGATGCGTAGGAGATCACCTTGCCATACTGTATCAACAGACATCCCATGTAACATCCCGTTTCCAGAGAACGGGTCGGACCAGAGAACGGGTCGGACCAGAGAAACGGGTCCAAGTGTGGTAAATCAACACATCTCATGCTCATGCATTTGTGAAT
>JANIIA010000008.1:11616122-11626630 GCA_027478495.1 Erythroxylum alaternifolium | reverse complement strand
TTTCCAAAAAGTTACAAAATGAAAAAGGAATTTCTATTGCTGGAATTAGAAGTGATCATGGTGGAGAATTCGAAAATAAAAAATTCAGAATATTTTGTGAAGAGAATGGAATTTTCCATAATTTCTCTGCTCCTAGAACTCTACAACAGAATGGAGTTGTAGAAAGGAAGAACAGGACGATTCAGGAAATGGCAAGAACCATGCTTTGTGAAATGAATGTTACTAAGTATTTCTGGGCAGAAGTTGTAAATACAGCTTTTTATATTCAAAATAGAATACTTTTGTGACCATAGTGGAATAAAAATCCGTATGAGTTATCGAATGGAAGGAAGCTTAATATATCTTACTTTCATCCATTTAGTTGCAAGTTTACTATAATGAATACAAAAGAAACTTTGGATAAATTTTATTCTAAGGCCTATTCAGGAATTTTTTAAGGATATTCATTATTTTCTAAAGCTTATAGGGTTTATAATCTTACTTCTAAATCTGTTGAAGAATCTATTCATGTCAAGTTTGATAATAGTTCTCAAGTAGATAGAAGTAATGATACTAATAATGAAACCTTATCAGTACCCTTGGTTGATAATGAAGATATGTCACCATCAGATGTTCGTCTAGATAAAGTAGAAGATGTTTCTAAAAATTTTAGTCTGAAAAAGGACTGAAAATTTAAATCTTCTTACCTAAAAAAGCTGATTATAGGAGAAACTTCAGACGATGTGAGAACTAGGTCTAAATTCAGAAGAGAAGTAAATGTAACTTTTATTTCTGAAATACAGCCTAAGAAAATTGATGAAGCTCTTCAGGATGAAGCTTGGATTTTAGCCATGCAAGAAGTGCTGAACCAATTTACTAGGTGTAGAAGAGTGGAAGAGTGAAGAAGGAATGATCAAAATTCACAAAAAAAACCAAGGAAGAAGACACCTTCGGTTGAGAGAGCAATTTCTCAATCAAACACACTTTCAACACTTTAGTAAAAGAAGATACAAGAAGAATGAATGGAAGGAGTCGTGGAAGACTAAGTAAAAGATGATCATTAATTCATTAAGATTAGTGACACATGTCAAACTCTCATTAGCTCTCTTCATTGTCTTCCGATTCCAAATTTCAAATTTTCCAAAATTCCAATGGCTCCATTCCAAAAATTCCTAATTTCGTGTGTCTAAGTTTCCAGTGCCATTGGACAGTCAATTTCACTACAAGTAGACCCATATTCTGTCACTTGACAATTTTTTAGGTCCAAAATTGACTCCGAAAATTCCTATAATTCTCTAAAAATTAGAAAACCCTAATAACCTCTCCAATACCAATTTTACACACAAAAAGCCTATTTCTCAAAATCACAGTTATTCACAATTAAACCAGGAAATGTCATGAATGCATGTACAATCATTTACATGTGCAAAAATTCACTATTCGCTATTCATATACATATATGAATGCATGACTATGTCAATACACTGTTAAGCACTCCTAACCCGTTCCAAATTACTAAATTACCCCTCCCATAGGTGAGGGGATGTTACATTCTCTTCTTTTATCTCCTTACCTTTCTCCTTCGTTTGACTTTCCTTTTGCACACTTAGCTCCTCCAGTTGCTTGCCACTCCGAAATGTGATGGCCTTGAGTTGTTCGTTTGGGTTGGATGCATTTTTAGAAGACAAAGCAGTAACAAGTTGACATACTTGAACATTTAAGTTGTGGATGGAGGAAGCATGGTTTTTCAAGATTTGGTTAAATTTGGCGTCCTGGCTCTCAAACATCTGTTTCTGATTCTCTTCCTGCCTTCTTTGAATTTCCTCTTAGCTTGAGAATTTGGACCCCAATACGTCCATTAACTTGTCCATTTTGCTCTCCAAAGACCTAAGAAGGTCTTGTTGAAATCCGGGGCTGTCCTTATGGTTTTACTTAGTAACCTACATTGTTAGTAACCCAAGAAAAATTTGGGTGCTTTCTCTACCCCGGATTATAAACGTTAGAGTTTGGATTATTACCTCGATGTGGTTGGCCCAAGTAATTTACCTGTTCTGTGCTACTAGATCCCAACAAGAAGCATTCTATTGTGCAATGGTTTTCCTACCCACATAAATCACAGTGGACCTACTTGGCTTTAGTTGTGGATAAAGAAACTCTTTGTATATTGTTCAACTGCTTAGTGAAGGCGGTAATCTGAGCTTGCAAGGCTGTGACATAATCAATTGGAATCATGCTTTTTTTTTCCTTTATGCCTTGGCTACACCTTTCGTTCGACCACATGCAACTATTACTTTCCAACTCTTCCAAAAGATTATAACTCTCCTCAATGATTTTCCTCATCAATGACCTTCCAATAGCTGCATCTATTGTCCCTCTTGTAGTCTAATCCACACCATTATAAAATGTCTGTAGTAAGAACTCCCTTGGAAAGTTGTGGTGTGGGTAGCTTCCTTGCAACTCTTTAAACCTCTCCTGAGCTTCATATAATGACTCGCATCATTTTGTTGAAAGTTTGTAATTTCCTTGATGATCTGTGTAGTCTTTGTCAATGGGAAGTACTTGGAAAGAAAAGCTTGGGCTACTTGCTCCCATGTAATAATCTGAGATGCACTAAGTGAGTTGTACCATGCCTTGGCTCAATCTCTTAAAGTGAATGGAAATAATCTGAGTCTCACAACATTATTAGAGATCCCTTGGAATCTAAAAGTGTCGCATATTTCTAAAAAGTTTGCTAAGTGGTCGTTGGGGTCTTCAGTTGATAACCCCTAGAATTGAACACTTTTATAGAGTATGTTTGTTCTCAAGGTTATATGCGCTAAGTTTTACTATTTATAACCTTGGTAAATTCTACAAGCGCATGGGTCGTTTGTGTGGTACCTAAGGTGTCGATCCCACGAGGAAGGCTAACTAGTCCTAAATCTAAGGTTGCCTTAAACTACAATAATTCTAAACAATTAACAAATGCAGAAATTTAATCAATCAATAATCAAATATGAGAATTTAAAGTGCCAAGGAGTAACAAAATAGTAATCACACAACCTAACCCAAAATTAACCTAGAAATCATCAAGTGAGAGAAAGGGGATTTTAATTCGAAACTAAAGAAAATCTAACCAATTATACAATTATTGAATTAATGGGTCTAGACGGTCCTATGGTGAATTACTCTCTCTCGACTTATAATTCTTAACCCTAACTGATAATCCCTAACTCAAATTATGGAAATTGCGATCTCTTGATTCGCAATTGGCCCAAAACCTAAATTAGTTCTAAAATTGTCTATTAACCTGCTGGGAATCTATACTCAATCTCTCATTACACGACTCTATCGGTTTGATTCAATTATCTACCTATCAATTCACCTAACTCTTGTTAGCCTAAATTGATTATTTTTACCTAGCTTACCCTCTCAATTTGTTGCCAAATTATTAACAACAGAATTGAAATCACAATCAAATCAATAAAAACACAATCGAGTAAACTTTATTAATCTTAAGAGTCAAAATCTGAAGGTGAGTATAAACATAACTCAACATTCAACACAACTATTCCCAACATCTATTTCAATTCTATACATAAATAAAACTGAAATAAATGGAAAATACTGTTGGGAATGGAATTTCAAAAGAGGAAATAGCTAGAAACCACTTGTTCTGGGAAATGTGTCGCATCTAGCTCATCTCTGTGTCTCTCTTCCTTCATCTCCTTCCTCAATCTCTTGATCTCTCTCTAGGATTTTCTCATAATTGGTGGAATGAAGACTCTCTTGCACGACTCACTAGGCTCTCCAAAGACTCCTAGTGGCTATCACATCATATTCTATTTATTTTGTGGAAGCCCTAGGTCAAAGTCAGGGTCGAAATGGTCCACAAAATCTCACGACAATTGAGATTTTCTGTCAGCTCGACGCAGGGCACAATCGTGACTTGTTGGTTAACCTTTCTATCACGATCATGGCCTTCTATGCATGATCATGGCCTGCCATGCACGATCATGGACTATAGCTTTGGGCCGAAACTCCTCGAATCTTCACCGTTCTTCCCCGTTTACCCTTAAACACTAAATCAATATTTATTTAAATGTAAGTATCAAGCTATCAAAATTTTAAAATATAGATTTACTTAACTATTATGTGGTAGGGAATTTAAAGAATTTATTTTCAAAAATTGGCATTCCCAGTTTCAAAGATAGAAAATTTTTTCAATGTTTAAAAATCTATGTTGTATTATATGATACTAATGTGAAGTAGAAATTATTAAACAAATTATGCTAAATGATATATTTAAGGTCTAATTAGTATAAGTAATTACACAAATCTATTTTTATTTTACATAAAAAGATCAT
Source organism: Erythroxylum alaternifolium (assembly GCA_027478495.1). Lineage (NCBI taxonomy): Eukaryota > Viridiplantae > Streptophyta > Magnoliopsida > Malpighiales > Erythroxylaceae > Erythroxylum > Erythroxylum alaternifolium. The sequence goes on along the minus strand of JANIIA010000008.1, from coordinate 11,622,308 downwards.
AATGTTCCCTAAATACGGAAGAACACAATTTGCTCTTGATATTGGCATTATTTCTTTTTGTTCTATTATTATTTTTACCATTGTTGATCTTACTTTTATTGTCTTATATCTTGCTTTTTTCTTAAAGTTTGAGGTAATTGCAATATCAAAGAATATTTACTACTTATCATAAAAACCTTCTCTAAATTTTTATGGTTAAAAATTTTGGTTGAGATATATTTCTAATACTTTGTATAGTGTATATAGATCATAACATTTGAGAGGTATCGTAACTTTATTTGTTAACTGTAGATCACAAGAGAATAATTAAAGGAACTTTAAGAAAGATGAAGAGTGTAAGGGCAGTAGGACTTGATGAGAGACCTATAGAAGTGTGGAAGAGCTAGGTGAAAAGGGTCTCACTTGGCTAGCCAAATTTTTTAATATGATCCTCAAGTTTGCTAAAATATTGAATAAGTGGAGACTTAGTACCCTAATTCATATACAAAAGAAGAAAGGGGACATCCAAAGCTATAACAACTATAGAGGTAAATTTAGTTCTCTTAGATAGGTGCACCCTTTCTCATTCTCTTCTCATTCACCCTCTTCCATAACTTGTTAGTTACACCATGAAGTTATAGGACAGGGTGAATAAGAAGAGAATGAGAAAAGGTGCACCTATCTCAGAGACCAATTTGTTCTCATGTTAGGAAGGTCCATGATAGAAGTTATACACTTCCTTAAAAGATTAATAGAATATTATAGGGAATGATGACAGGTCCTATACGTGGTTCTCATTGACTTAAAGAAGGCTTATGATAAGGCACTTAGCGAAGTCATCTAGAGGTGTTTAGAAGTTAAGAGAGTTCCTATGACATATATACGGGTTATTAGGGATATGTATGAAGGTGTTAGGACTAGTATAAGGACGATAGGAGGAGATACATATCATTTCTCTATAGATATCAGGCTACACCAAGGATCCTTGTTGAGCCCCTTTATGTTTGCAGTATAGATGGATGAGCTCACTAAGAATATCCATAGGGATGTGCTTTGGTGTATGTTGTATACTGATGACATTGTTTTAGTAGATAAGACAAAAGAGGGTGTCAATATCAAACTAAAGCTTTGAAGGGATTAGTTATAGTTGAAGGGATTCAAATTGAGCAGGACTAAGATTGAATATTTAAAGTGCAATCTTTCAGGCCATAAGGTGGTATTTGATATGGAGATAAAGATTGGTTCAAATTTATACCGCATGAAGAGTGTTTTAAGTACTTGGAAACAATCATCCGAAATAATGGCGAGATTGATGAAGACATAGTTCACTATATCAACTTAGGGTGGCTTAAATAGAGGGGTGCATCAAGAGTTTTACGTTACAAGAGTATACCACTCAAGCTAAAAGGTAAATTCTATCATTTAGCAATAAGATCATCCATATTCAATGAGGCTGAGTGTTGGCCCATCAAACAGGTCCATAGTCATAAATTAATGGTGGCAGAGATGATGATGGTTCGTTGGATATGAAACCTTACTAAAAGAGATAAGGTCAGGAATATAATGGTAAGAGAAAAATTGAGATGGCTAACATTGATAGAAAATTAAGGGAGACAAGACTTAGGTGATTCAGACATATTAAGAAGGGATATTTTGATGCCTTAGTGAGAAGATGCGAGAAGATTGTACTTAGTGACTATAAGAGGAAAAGAGGGAGATTTAAGAAGAACTAGGGGAGGTGATTAAGAATGACATGACTCTATTAGAACTTACCGAGAGCTTGAACCTCAATAAAAACTTTGGTGAACTAGGATACAGGAATAAAATTTTACATAGAGAGATCCTTTTCTTTCTAATAGGTCTTTTAAACATTCTCCTTTGGGTCTTCTGTCTTGTATTTAGCATAAACATTTTATTTGCAACCCTTTCCTCTTAGTTATTTAGTCTAAACATTTCCTCACTTATACTAAATATTTTTTTCTCTTTCTTTGTCAATTACTTGTTTGTTTTATTTATTTATTTGTCTTCTTTCTTGTTTGTTTATTTCTTTACTTATTTTATCTTTTATTTTTATTCTTTATCTTTATTTTGTTACTTTTTAATGTATTTTATATTTTTATGTATTTATGTTACTATCCATTCTTTTTATTATTTATTTATTTATAATATTTTTATTATTCTTTGTTACTATTTTATTTTATTTTGATTTTGATATTTTATTTATTCCTATTTAATTGTATTGTTATTTTATCGAGTTATTTATTTATATTTTTGGCTTTTGGTTTTTTAAAGCAATTCTATTTTATCCAATTATTTATTTATATTTTTGGCTTTTGGTTTCTTAAAGCAATTCTCAAAAACTTTTTCTTTTACTCATTTTCTCTCCTTTTCTTATGAGTCTATCGGGAACAACCTATTTACTAATTAGTGCTTAGGTTGCATAATTCTGAACTTTCTCAAACGTCACCTCTTAGCGAAACTTCTACTGAGAATTTTTTTTGGTAAAATGAATGAAATATATATTAACAATAGCATGAACTATTACAAAAGTTCACTATAACAATGTTATCCCAGCTTCGAAAGCTAGTTCTTAATCACACGATTGGATTATACATTGCAAAAATGCATCGAACACTAATATACAGAATATAGCTTACTACCTTAGCAGTAGTTCATAAATACCATTTTGTTTTCATATGAGGGGTTAAGAGATGATCAACTTTCTTAACAATTATAAAAACTCAAATCCAATTTAGAATTTTGTATGCTAGCTAATGTTTGTCTTCCTCAATTTGCTTATAAAGCCCACTATTTCTTTCTTTCCAAATCATGTATATGGTGGTGGTAAAAGCTACTTTAAAGAGGATATTATTCACTTTACCAGCTCTGGACTCGTTAATCATCCACTACAAGGTGTGCTCCCAATCGTAACTGTGGTTACCTAAAATGTGTATGTTCCTACTCCAAATGGCTTTAGAATATTCCTAATCAAAGAACAAATGATTTCTGTCCTCATCGACCCCTTGACAAAGGAGGCATAAAGTATCGCAAACCATCTGCATTTAGTCCTCAACCTATTCTTAATCATTAAACAAGTGATTATTAAGGCTTTTAGATTAAGATAATTTTTCCATAAAAGGTTGTACCATGACACTTCTACTACTTCACTTCTGAAAATTGTATGGCATGTTGCATTTTTAAAGGTTCCTTATGGATTTGGAGTTCATCTTCATTACTTTTATCCCCCAGCTATGGAAGGTGCTCAACTAGTGTAAAAAAACCTCGAAAATTTCCATACCATGCACCACTCATGATAAGAGTCGAAACTTTAGAATCCAGCAGTATTCAGTTTCTCAAGAAGGCAAATTCTGGATTATTGATAAAAGGGCTTACTTCAAGCCAATTGTCAAACCAAACCCACGTATTTCCTACATCTCTTACTCTACATTTTATAAGGGGGTATATCACATGCCTTAGCTTCAATAACTGATTGAACATCTAAGAGAATTGATTGGAATTATCGATATGCCAAAAATTGAGGTTTTGGAGATGAAATGAATGGATCCATTTGGTCCATAATCCTTCTTTATTGTAAGCAGTCGTCAGAATTTCTTACACAATAACACTCTTTGCAAAGTTGAGATAGAGGTGATACTCAGCCCACTTTGTTTTTTGGGACAGTGAGCTCACTCCAGTTAACTTTTTCTGATTTAGTTGTTACGATATTTCCATACCATTGGTAGGCTTTCATCATCTTATTGATCTCCTTCATTATCTTCTTTGGCAAGGAAACATATGTTGTCCGATGTATGTGCAAACTATTAAGAAAAGAAATAATCAGTGTGATCCTTGTTGCATGGGAGAGATGTCTATTTTGCCATGAATTCACTTTAGATTTGATCTTCTCAATTAGTGGAATACAGTCTCAATACTTCAGCTTGAAGATAGTTAATAGCACTCTAAGACATCTTAGAGAAGGGATTTGGATAGTTAAGCCCATAATTCTACTCAGTTCATCAACCTCCTTTACATCCGATGATATGTACATACTACTTTTCTCGATATTAACTTTGAGGCCAAATCATTTGGAGAACAAGTTTAGTGTTTGTCTCATAATGTTGATATATTTTATATCAGCCCTATTGAACAACAAAAGGTCATCTGCAAATATGAGATGAGTGAGCTTGATTTTAAAGCACTTGTAATGAAATTAAGTTGCCATTGTGAGTAGTGAATGATCTCAGAAGCCTAGAAATTCCCTCCATTGCAATGGTGAAGAGATAAAGGGATAGGGGGTCCCCTTGTCTTATGCCCCTTGCATTCTTATAAGGCTTTGTAGGAATGCCATTAACAAGGAAGCTAATTGATAAGGATTGCACAGTGTTCATGAGCCATGTCACAAATAATTCCTGAAAATCCAATACTTCCAGGTAGTTCCAAATGAAGCTCTAATTGATTGTGTCATACGCTTTGAAAAAAATAAATTTTCATCGTGCAATTTCTTATTCTTTTCCCTGAAGAATAGTCTTTCAACAATTCCTGAAGTAGTATATATTATTCCCTATATTTCTCTCGAGAATGAATGTGCCTTGAGTAATGTCTATGATCTCCTTTAGTACACATTTTAGTTTATCTGCAAGAAGCTTTGCGATGACTTTATAAATCGTATTACCATAAGAGATTGGCTTGAAATCGTCCATTGTCAGACGGTGTTTCTTCTTTGATGCTAGACATACGTAGGTGCCATTAACTTCTTGAAGCATCATTGTGGAAGTGAAATATTCGAACACTATTTCTGTGAAGATTTGCCCTGTAATGTCCTAGGTATACTGGAAAAACCACGCAAAAATCCATCAGGTCTTGAGGCTTTTGATGGATGCAATCAGTGATTGATTAATGTCTGATCTAATTGGACCTACTATAATTCTTTTTAGTCTGATCTAATTGAACCTGCTATAATTCTTTTCATATTCTCCGTAGGCTGATCTACAGATCGTGGTCCCATTAATACTTATATATTATTGTTGTTGTTGTTATTATTGTAATATTATAGCACACATAGATTGTTTAGAAAGCAACCATAAAAACCATATATAATGTGGGTGTATCCATGTAAATGTATATGGTGGAACTAACGAATTTGATATATTAATTATTTATAAATGTATCTGATATTTATTATATTAAAGTCGATAAATATGATACAATGTATTATGAATCCCATTTCAATACGTATACCTTTATTTTTTTACAAATTCATTTATTTAAAATATTATAAAATAATGAAAATGCATTAATATATTTATGTTTTATTTTTTAAATGGATATATCAAATACAATTTATATGATATCTTCATGTGAAAATATTTTTTTGGGAGTAAATGTAAAGTATGAATTACTTTCATCTATATGTAACACATGTCAAAATTCGACAATAGCATTACTTCATAAATAAATAAATAAATAAATGTGTGCTTTTTTTATACATAATTATTATGTATTAAACATAAACAAAATTTATGTTGTATTTTGGATTTTATAAATAGTTTTGATTAAAATAATTTATATTATGCCTCAATTTTTAAAAAAATTCATTTTAAATAAGTACAAGCTATGAGCTGTTTCCACAAAAATTTATAGGTATCAAAGCCTAGTTAAATAGGCTATATATATATATAGTTCATCTTTGGTCTATGTAATCAAATTATGATAAATTTTGATTAGAGATAGCTGTAGTATATATGTCACAAACACTTGATCTTTTGTGTATTTAGACAATTGAATAGGTTAAACAAATGAGTTGAAGTGGGTGTAAATTAACTAATAACATTGTTCTATTGTTTTACGAAGGAGTTTTTACTCGGTTCTCCGCTTTGACTTTTGACTATCATATTGAAATTCAAACTCATAGAATTAGTTTTCATCAGCCTGATATGTATCGGCATATATTAATGTTACCTAACGCAACGTGGGCGTTGGGCGTTGCTTATTCATACACGACAAAAAGGACAGAGACGGGTTGTTAGGGAAAGTCGGGAAATAATGTAAAGGTATGATTTGGAAGTTTCTTTTGTATCGTTGGGTGGGGTGCGTTTCAAGTGCGAGGAAGCTCAGACTGTGCGCGTTCGTGTTTAACGCGGAGGTTTCATGAGAAATCCATGGGACATGTGGTTGTACATACACCATGTTCGTTGACCGGGTCCATAA